>MU223887.1:2145181-2183717 GCA_018584345.1 Thuja plicata
GAAGAATTGGGACATCCACAGGAAGATAATTATTTGTATTCAGATAGTCAGAGTGCCATTCATCTTGCAAAGAATTCTACTTTGCACTCAAAAACAAAGCACATACAATTGCGATATCATTTCATCCAGTCAGTTTTGGATGATGGACAGTTAAAGTTGGAGAAGATACATATAGATGATAATCCAGCAGATATGTTTACAAAGGCAGTGACAAGGGAGAAGTTGAATTCCTGTTCAGCTTTGGTTGGTCTTCTAGACTGAACAGAATAAAAGAACAGCAGAGTCCAGGGTGGTTTTTCTTTATTCCAGTGGGAGCTACAGGTTTGGTCAATCAGTCTCCAAGTGGGATGATATTGTTGTGGAGTCTGATCAGTCTCCAAGTGGGAGATTGTTATGTATGTGGAGCCTAATCAGACTCAGTTTCTTTCGGCGTGGTTTCCCCCCAGACATATCTATTTTGGCCCCAAGCTCGGGGTCCTGGGGCAGTGCCCCAGGTGGGGTCAAGGGGCAGAGCCCTTGATGGGGTCAAGGGGCAGCGCCCTAGGGTGGGGTCGAGGGGCAGCGCCCCTCGATGCCAACAATGATTTAATAATATTGTAAATGGTTGACCATTGATTTTCTATTAGTCAGAGTATTTTTTGCCCTAATTAGGTTAGGTCAAATATGCTTGTGAAAAGGGCTTAGGGTTTCAAGATTTCATTGTATGAGGGATTTTCATAGCTTCCTGTGACAGTATTGAGTTGCAGGTCTTCTGATTGTAATCACTGGATAATAATAAAGATATTGGACTCGCTGTTGGTGGACCTAGCCCAGGGATTGGGTGAACCACGTTAAATCTCTGTGTCTTTGTGCTCTCTTTCGTGTATTTATATTTGCATATTTCTGCGTATTATTCTAACACATCCTCCTTTCCATGTCTTTGATCTTGGTTATCCCAAACATTTCCTTCATATAATTATCCATTATCCTATTTCATCTATATCCTCCATATTATTATCCCCTATCTTATTCATACCATCCATCTCATATCCCTTATCTATTCACCTTCCACCTTTCTTACCTTTTCTCTTCATACAAACTAGAGGCACTAAAACATCCATGCATGCTTTGGAAAACATAAGCCTTTATTCCCTCAATTCATATCATTTATACACTATCCATCCATCTCACTCGCTTTATCCACCATCTCTCCATCCTTCATCTTCCCACCTCAAGTATGGGGACATCCTTTGCAACATAGTCCTTGGATCCTAATACACTTATTCCCCATCATTTAATCCTCCACTCACATCCCTTACACACCATCCTTCCATTTTGTACATCATTTATCCCCAATTTTCCTTAATTTTCCTCCCTTTAGTGTGGGACATTTCATTCCTTTACTACATAGTTCTTGAATCTTTGTACTTTAATCCCATATTTCCCTATCCATCAATTTAATATTACGTATCCATCCATTCCATCTATCTATCTCCCATCCAAGCCATCTCTCCATCTCCATCATTCCTTGGTTCTCCCTTGTCATTGGCCCCAATCCATTTTTTTCCTTCATCCATCTTCCAATTCAATTCTATCCAATCTATTTATCTTCTAATCCACTCTATCTTATCTTCCAATTCTACCATATTCTCCAATTCCTCTTATCTTCCTTCATATCGAATCCTATACATTCATCTTCCTTCCATCCTTTTCAATCCATTTTATCCATCACCCATCTTCCAATTCATTCATCTTCTAATCCAATCCATTCATCTTCCATTCTTTCCAATCTATTTATCTTCTAATCCACTCTATCTTATCTTCCAATTCTGTCATATTCTCCAATTCCTCTTATCTTCCTTCTCAGCCAATCTAATCCATTCACCTTCCTTCCATCCTATATAAACTCCTTATCTTTCAATCCCATTCCGTATAATTCATTTATCTTCTAATCCAATCTATCTTATCTTCAAATTCTATCATATTCTCCAATTCCTCTTATCTTCCTTTCTATCCAATTCAATCTATTTCATCTTCCTTCCATCTTATTCAAATTTATTATCTTTCAATCCCATTCCATCCAATTCATTTATCTTCTAATCCAATCCATTTATCTTCTATTCTATCCAATCTATTTATCTTATAATCTAATATATCTTATCCTCCATCTCCCCATGAATAGGAATCCACAGAATCCTATACACGTCCTCTAGAGTCACTGTGCACTCTCCCGTAGGTAAGTGGAAGGAAGAAGTCTCTGAGTTTCATGGCTCACACAAGGTGGTAACGAGGCCCCTATTTGCCATAATCTCGGGCATCATGGTAATATGTAACAATCCAAGGCTATCAATGTGCTCATGCTCCTGATCATTCAATCTATGTCTATATGCAAGTTGGTTGAGATGACTCTCTGATGTCATGAGAACATCATCCCTAATCTACATATGCAATAAAGTCGCAACATCAGTCCATGCAGTCAATTAGGTCTACCATACATTTAAGATATGTCATACATATTCATGCATAATTAAATTTTCATTTCATTTCAAAGAAAATCCAAAAAGAGGAAAAATGCATTAATTTCACCTAGAAAAATTTATTTTCCATCTAACCAGTCAAATACGACATTTCAATTAGTGAAGTGTGGCTTGATTAAGTGTTTTAAAATGATAGGGAAGTGCAACATTTTAAACTCCTAAGTGCAGCGAACAAACACATCAAGTGCGTCGTTCGTCATCCAAGTGTGAACCGGTCAAAAGAAACACCACATGCAACTACGACGTTTTATACCCACAAGTGCAATGATTGAGATACACAAGTGTGATGTTTTAGCCTACCTAAGTCTAACCTAGTTTAGCAAAGTACACCAAAAACAAGGAAAAATAAATACTAAAAAGGTAAAACCTACTGGAGGTGGGGCATCAGCTGGCCACTAATATGCCCTAACTCGATCGTTGATCTGCACGTTGCCCTCGTAGCCCACCATCGCACTCAAAATAACTCCAAGATTGTTCCTTCACACCTAGTTCTCCAAAGCTCAAAGTGCACAATGACTTGAAAATATCCTCCAAATCCCTTTTATACCCCTATCCCACCTCGATGGATGTGCACACCTTACATTTCTATTGGTCGCTATGTTTTTGAACTTCCTAAGTCCATAACTTTCACGTATGACCTTCATTTTTCAATCCATAAATTGTGTTGTGATCTTGGTCACGATGTCAATGAAATGAGCCCTCCATTCCATTTTTTCCTCCTTTCCTTGAGGGGGCACCATAGTAAATGGTTACTAACATTGTTTCACATGGGCATATCGAGGCATATTTTTAGTAATTATTCTTTGAATTAATGCTTGAAAATGCATTATATCAAAGAGAGGAAAAATGTAGACACTTATAAATGACTAATTGCTCTAACACAACACGTTTCCTAACATTCATCTTAAATTGAACAATAATCTTTATTATTTAATCAATTTGTGTCCTACTATAATCTAAATCCAAAATCATTATTTCTATATAAATTCTTAAATTAAGGGATTTTAATTAATTACTTAATATTTCATCAATTATTCACCTATAAAGTAATTAAATAATTAATTATTATTTAATTATAACCTATCTTATTAAAATTAATTTAATAATCATATTATTTAATTAATATTCATTCTTTCTTATTATTATAACATTTATGTGATAATTAAATCAATTTCCCTTTCATAAATTAAATAAATTATATTTATTTAATTAAACTAATTGTTCCTCTTGTAAACAAATAAAGATTAATTATTTATTTGTAGTCCTAACATGTGCAAAGAAATAAAATCTTTTATTTATTTAATCATATTTATCCTTTTAATTATAAATTTCACCTAACTCCACCCTTCTCTCTCTCCTAACTGATCAATTAAATCAGTTATCTATTTAATCTATCTCATCTTCTACTCCACCTCCTCAATTAAAATCCTCAATCAAATCAGTTAACTTTTTCATCTATTCAAACATATGCAATCAATTGAGTTCAACTCCCACTCATTCCGAGTTCAACTCTTCAATCTATCCTCTTAACATATCCATCTACTCTGTCAACATGTAATCAATTGAGTTCAACTCCCACTTACTTTGAGTTGAACTCTTCAATCACCGCCAATCAACCCATCAATCAAGCTATCTTGATTGGAACCCTAAAAATCTTATAAATAGAGAGCTTATTCTCTTAATTTGTTAACCACAATTGCTTTCAATTCTCATGCTAGCACATAGATCACTCTTTTTTTGAGAGCCCACATTGCATAGAGAAGGAGAACAACGAAGGAAAACTTGGTTTGTATTTTTATGTGTTTTAATTGATTTTATTATTATTTAATGATTATGCATACTATCATTCGCTTCCTCTTTCAATATTGGGAATACTAATTAATTAACATATCTCTTTGTGGTTGAGATTTTGATGTTATTGCAGGTTTCTACAAGTACCTTTTATTCCCAATGACACCTAACATGGACTTTGCCTTTAAACCAAGTGCCTTGTGACATTAATTAATAAGACTTGAATCTTCACATTTAGTAAAACATAAATCCTTGGTGGGTTCATTTATATTCATTCAATTTAACTAGGAGAACACAAATTATTTGAGGAAAACATGGCTCTTTCATAAGAACCATGAGTATGAATATCCTACTTAACACTAATTATATCTAGTTAATATTTGTAAGGATGAAATGTCAAAATTCATGAAAAGTGAGATTCCCCTCTGCCTTCCACTCATGTTGCTCTTGATGCTTAAGCAACTTCACTACAACTAGTTAATATTCATTAGGATGAAGCATAAAAATTCATTAAAAACATAATCTCCCTTCGCTTCACACTAGTGTTGCTCATTACTTAAATGGCTTTATTATTATATCTTATTCTTTGTTTTCTAGACTTTGCCCCATGACTTTGTTATCTATTATCTTGCACCCAAACGACTTTGAGGAATGACCTTGTATCTTCTTATATTTCTTTTGCAAATATGTGGATATACTTATATTCATAAGAAGAAACAAATTCATAAAAACTTTTATAAATGAAGTAGGAAGTGAAGTGGGCCTTTGAATAGTTAAGTACATTTGAACCGTAATAGCAAAATAGTATTGAAATAAATGCACTAAAATATCCTATACAAAGAAACAAATTCATAAAAACTTTTACAAATGAAGTAGGAAATGAAGTGGGCCTTTGAATAGTTAAGTACATTTGAACCGTAATAGCAAAATAGTATTGAAATAAATGCGCTAAAATATCCTATACAAAGAAACAAATTCATAAAAACTTTTACAAATAAAGTAGGAAGTGAAGTGGGCCTTTAAATAGTTAAGTACATTTGAACCGTAATAGCAAAATATTATTGAAATAAATGCGCTAAAATATCCTATACTTGTCCCTATAAAAGTACTCTAAATACAATGAATGCTAAGGGAACAATTCACATTATGAAATTTTTTAAAACCAGAAAGCTACGTAATCACACAATATCTTTTCCACAATCCTATAGAACTTGTAATCATCCTACAAGTGTCATGGGAAACAAATTAACATTGGTATTTAAAAAACAAATAAACAATGGTGTGATGGACAAAGAATAAGGTTGAACACATGGATATCCCAACTAACTAGAGAACGTGAACAGCTGTCGGTCGGCGAAGAAAATTAATTTATAAACGCCTAGTCAATGAGAAGGACACGTAAAATATCTACGCAGACTAAGTTGGCAGCCATGGATTTAGTTCCATCTTTATAGTATTCATAACAACCCTCATTCCAACTCATACCAGCTCTATTTTATACCAAATCCTCTGTAGTCCTTTGACTCGGGAACTTTGTTCGAAAAAGTTACTTGCCAATCATGGCGCCTTTACGTTAACCTCAGGAAAAAAAACTCAAAGATTGAAATGTGTCGCAAGGAAACAAGTATAAAAGAAGGAAAATTATATTGGATTCTGCCGTTTTTGTCAAACAAGTACAGGTCTGGAAAACCAGATTCGATGTAAACGCATGGGAAAGAGGGAGAAAAACAAGTGAAAGGGCTGTGCAATCGTATCACAAAATGACAGGGCGTGCAATGAAAGGGAAAAAAAACGATTAAAGATTCCCGGTGCGGGAAGACGGAATATTGTTAGAGGGCGACTGGAAATAGTAGCATTTACAGGGGGATTGTGAGATATTTATTCCGTGGTAGGAAATTATGTGGCGGAAGTGGGAGTCCAGCTGGGCAGTCCAGCTGGTAGGGTAATGGCGGGACCCGCAGTCTGAGAAGCACATGCATGCGGAACCCTAGGCAGCGGCAGTCCAGATAGACTACACTCATTTTGACACACAGGAACAAAAGTGCGGACCAGAGCATTCAGCATAGCATGCTTTGCTGCGCTCTGAGACATTTGTTACGGATCATGCAACTGACCTAGGTGCACGAAAAGGAATTTTTTAATGCGACTCTGAATTGTTCATGTACGAGCATGGAGAAGAAAGAGGGGTGCGGAAGCTGTTTCCGTTGCGGATGCTGCAAATGTAACTTCTCGTATTGTAATCATTATTGATTTGGCTAACAAGGGGGAGTTTAAATTGGGAAGATTTCTATTATTGGATGCACTGGCTGTTTGCATGGTGAGTCTTATTTTCGGAATTGGAGTTGGACTTGTAGTTGAGTGGGAGATAATAGTTGCTTAATTTAGGCCGTTGTCAATCAAAACACCGTTTCCCTCTTTCTTTCATTTCATTATCAATGTGATTGCCTTTGTCAGAGGGCTGCGATTATTGCAGCTGAAGGACGATCCCGGAGCAGAGGATTGTTGAGCCGAGCGGGCGACACGTCCAAGGTTCGATCCGCAACTCCTGCACATGAGGAGACTAGTAAGTATGCTCTAATAGTAACCGCAATTCGGAATCTTTTGACGGATCTAATGATGGAAATAACAGAGAATGAAATGATTTCAGAAGGGGAAATCATTCTTCATCATGCCTGTTTTCGTGGAAATGCATTAATTTATGTCGATTACAATGTTGTAATGCTAAATGTTTTTCTCCGTAACATGTAAATCTGTGAGAATGCTAGTGCTGTAATGTTTAATTTCGGTCCTTCAGGATAAATCTGATTGGAGTCGTTAATTTATTTGATTTCACCGAAGTCGTTCTGGAATTTAATAGCTTTTTAGATTTTTATAAAAATATTCAATGTGCAGAATCCCTAATTTGTTAGAATATACCGATATTTCAATGATATCGGTCTTCCTGATGCGAGCTTCCTCACATTGCAGCCATTTCTGTAGTGTTCTCTCGAAATGAAGAGGCATTAGTCAAACAGCATAAATACTGGAGCCTTAAAGTATACAATTGAATCGAAATTGTAGTGATTTTACTTCGGAAGGATACTGACTATTTTGCAAAACACCTAATGTTTTCCGTTAGTGAGCATAAAAGCTGGGAATATTGTTCTTGCGAAAGAATTTTTTTTACATTGTTCTGAGATTCCATGATGTTCTGTTTAATGAACAGACATGAGGATAGTACCCCAAGTAAGATAATAGTAGGTTCCAGACTTCGCTATTGATTTTGATCTTCAGTAACTTATGCATCCGAGTTCTAGCTTATGCAACAGTTTTAGGCATAATCCTCCCGAGCTGCCTCGGAGTTTGGCTATAGTGCCTCAAATATATTAACCTAAATAAAGTAGACATTTCCTCTTATGTGGATATACCAAGTCGACTATTTCTCGATCAAATTTGTGTGTTTCGATTTATCAAAGCAAAAACCCTAAACTTTGTGTTAGTGTGCCTCAAGTTTGGGATTATTTCTCTCGTTGGTGCAACTTGATGGTAAATTTCGGTAAATTCTATTGCATGACTGAACTGTACACAATTAAATCACATTTGTAGCAAGTTTGCGTCTGATTCTAGACCTATGCATTAGTTTTGTGTTAAATCCCCTGTTTCATTGCTTTGGACTTTGGTCATGCTGCATCCAATATTATGACCTAAGTCAAGAGATTCGAGCGATTTGAGTAAGAGGTGCTTGAACTCAAGATTCATATACTATAACTTCAGATGTTATGGAAATTAAAGAAAGTTTTGTAGATTTTGTGTCGGGATTTGAAAATTCTTACCATTTTTTTTCTGTAGCATTTTCCCTATAGCTTAATAGTCAATAGTTAGGAATTAAATTTGTAGATTACAAGCTGAACATAGAGTTTGACAGCTCTCTCTAATTAGTAATCCATGAAAATAAGAACAATATGCTAAAGAAATTGTCAAAGGATTCATAATTTCAGTGATCGTGCAACAAATAATGCGATTTCCTCAAGGTTCGCTTTCAGCAATACAAATGAAGTGACTACCATGCAATTGTTATATGCTTTAAAATATACAGACCAACTATAACTTGATACTTACCTTTTTTGTTTGTGAATTGAATTCTGGTGTTTTGCAGGGAGTTTTTGTGCTTCTGGTTCTCTTTTGCAACAGCTCAGTTGGGCAGGCAATCAGAGATGGCTTACAGGAAAGGAATTGGAAATCAACAACTTCCGGCTTACACCTACAGCAGCAGGATGCTTGCACAGATAAGAGAGCTCCATCTTCCCGGCCTCACAGTGTCACTATTACTGAATTCGGGGCTGTGGGAGATGGAGTAACACTTAACACTCATGCTTTTGAGAATGCTATTTTCTACCTTCGATCCTTTGCCGATAAAGGTGGTGCCCAGCTCTTTGTTCCGGCAGGAAAATGGCTGACTGGAAGCTTTAACCTCACAAGTCACTTGACTCTGAACTTGGACAAAGATGCAGTAATTCTTGGGTCACAGGTGATCTTTTGCTCTGCTTTATCTGATATTAATGTCCTACATGTTTTGTTGTACAAGTTTGATATATGGTCAAAGGGTTATCCTTATGATTTTGATTTGAGCTGGTGAAGTTCAAGGTTCAAATGCCTAATATAGACTCTCGAAGAAATTTGTTTGAGCTTTTACTTGGAGAAAGTCTTCCATAAGGATATGCACTGGTAATGTGAGGTAAATTATCATGACAGCCTAGAGATTCCACTTAATTGTTAGAGCCATCGCCCTGTCCTATGAATGATAAAAGTCAAAAAGCCTCACCTTTATGTTCTTGAAGAGGATTGGTCTTCCAATCAATCCTTGTGTCACAAGAAACTATAAATTTTGATGTTGGGCTGGTTACACTTGGTTCAAATGCTTGTATCTGCTTATTACATCTGTTTGGGTTTGAATCCCAGCCACTAGGGGAGCTCCCTGACCTCGCACCACAGAAAGCCACCCCTATCATGTGGCATGACAACAGTCACATCTACAATGATTTGGGTCAAATCAAACCAAGGATCTTTCCAACCACAGAACAGGTCCACTGCTAAAGGATATGTTTCTCAATGAAGAATGGAGACAGATGATTACTTGACCGTACAATTGGAACTGAGAAAGGAGGACGATAAAAGAAACAGGGAAAATAGAATATCTGAAGGAAATGAATAAATATTCATTGACTTGGATCACCTATAGTCTGATGTGTCACTCTAGTGCGGCAGGTGGAAAGAGGAGCGCAAGTTTGGGCTCTACTCTGCCTGATTGTTAGACAAACTTTGACAAAAGAGATGAGCAGTTGGGCTAAATCTTCATAAATGCTATGCATTAGAGGCTACCACGAGAAACATTGTCCAATATACATGAAATTTTATTATTTATGACTTGAATGGTCTTAGATTTCTATCTACTTTCATTACCCTTGTTCATTATTGATTGTTTCATGCAGGATTCAAAACATTGGCCAGTGCTTGACTCTTTGCCATCATATGGTCGAGGTAGGGAGCTAAGTGGAGGAAGGCATAGTGCCCTTATAACTGCATTCAATGTTACAGATGTTGTAATAACAGGTGGGGATGTACTTTCTATGGCATAATCTTAAAAAATTAGATTATGAAACCTAATCTTTATTGATGCTTAATTTACCTTCTTGCTTAGAATGAGGAGTAGCCAACCATTAAAAGGTGCCACTATTAGATGGTTGTGGAAGCCATTAGTTCAAATTTTTAATATGCATTTGGTTAGTTTCTTATAACTTCTAATAATTTGCTCGGCATATTCATTTTCACAGGTGACAATGGTACTATTGATGGGCAGGGATCTATTTGGTGGGATTGGTACCATAATCATACTCTAGGTTACACCCGTCCTCACCTTGTTGAGGTGGTAGACTCAACTGATGTCCTCATCTCAAATCTAACTTTCCTGAATTCACCATTCTGGACTATACATCCAGTGTACTGCAGGTTTGCATTGAAGTTAATTTGTCTGTTAGGGGGATGGTTTCTGCATGCTTGTCAAACCTTTTCATTATTAGTATACGCTATACACCAATCTCTACGTAGACTCCTGTTGTCTGTTTGATAATTTGTTTCATCAACTATCATTATAATATTATAATCAAATGATATTTATGGTGAATGCAGAAATGTGCACATTAAAGGTGTAACCATCCTTGCTCCATTGCACTCACCAAATACAGATGGAATCGATCCAGGTGACTTGATTCTTCTTTTATATTAACAAAGGTTAAATATCTCAATATTTGTGGATCTGTTTTCTTATTGTTTTAGTACATATTTTGAATTTGAATTTCAGACAGCCCACTGAATATTGAATTTTGAAATGTCATCAATGACACCAATACTTATAAAACGAATAAATCCTTGGTAAGATTCTGTGTTTATAGATGTTGAATATTTATTTAATTTTCTGTTTCTCACAAAAAATATGTATTTGGTGCATTTTTTTTGGTTGTTCTTGTAAATCCTTAAAATGGTTCATTTGTGTTTTTCAAGTTACATAAACTCTTAAAGTACAGTTGCATTATCAATTTAAACAATGGAAAGAATAAATCCTTAGTTGTACAATTACTGCAACATAATGTGGCATTGCACAGCTATGTGTGCACTTATTTGCATCATTGCCCACTAATGGTTGTGTTCTATTACAAAGGAAGCCAGCAATGCAGTCCAAAACGTTCAACTTTGCTCAGCAGATACAGACTGCAATTATTTATGAACAGAGAGCTCCGTGCCAAAGGATGTAAAATTGAATATTCTTACAAGTCTGTAGTTATAGATGTATCTGTCACTTCCTGTACGTTTTGTTTTAAATGTACATACTGTGCCTCCACATAGACAAAAGTCTTCTATTCACCGAGTAATGGGAACTTGAAGAAATCAGGAGACGTACTTCAACAATTCTATGCCCCTTTATAGACCATTCTGTTTTATGTTTTACAATTAGGGAAAATCATGTTTGACAAACTAAAATAAGAATAGCATACTGGCTCTTTACACAGCTAACAGAAGCTCAGGAAAGAAGTGCACTGATTTTTGTACTTGACACACTTTGATAACAATCCGAGCAACCTTGCAATTTTTGAAAAATATGACATGTAACTTTTCAAGATTCAAACTACAACCCAAATAGCATAAGTTTGGCTGCAGAAATTTAGCATAGCACAGAGACTTAAAAATTTAAGCTCTCTTCATATGAACGTAATTGTTTTTCTTATTTATGGAAATACATAATAAGAACATGAAAAGGGATTCCATTGAGAAATATCACAAGGCATAAATGCAAATCAATATTTAATTTAAAACAGTTATATTGTCATCGAAGATGATTTCAATTTTAATGGATGTGAATATATAAGCATAGCAGTGGGGCATGATGAGTACATGTAACTAAAGCATGTGATGCGTACTTAGGTTGTTCAACATAGAAAGTAGAGCCAAAGTTTTCATCATTGATTAGAACCCAATCTTCTTTCCTGAGATTTCAGTGTTTGAGCATATTAGTTTTTCTGAGCTGGCTTAATCAATATTCTTATTGGATTTTTGAGGACTTTTATGACATGTTTCATATTTTTTTAACATTGTCAAGTCCATTGACCTAACACTAGAGGTTTCTGTTTATGTGATGTGCCTATGGACCATAGTTGAGGACAAATGAAAGTGCGTTTTGATACAAGGGAATTGAGAGAATTGGAATGCGATCATTTATAGTCCTTGTCAATTTTCAAATTTGCCAAGGGGATACATCATATACAGAAAATAGAAAACAACTTTTTTTTCTGATTTACCCTCTACTTCTGCAGGCAGCCTAAACAAGGATTTCTGTATGTAGATCAAATTCCTTGAGCATAAAATATTAAAAACAAGAATTACATGCTAAGACTAATACTATTTCCTTAAAATTGAGCTTTTGGATTCTGCAACAAAGGCGTGTCCTGCTCGAATGGTTCAAATTCTTTAGGCACAGAAAGAAGGATTCCGTGCTGGGACTAAAACTATTTCCCTAAAATTAATCTTTTGGCTTGCACGAAGACCTATCCTGCTAGGACACATCCTACATAAAAATTGACCTTGTCAAGTTCATGGTATGAGCCAGTGGACTTTGTCTAATTTAGATAAGATGTGACCAGAAGTAATTGGTTCCATTATTTGTTTATTTTTAAACAATACGCACTATTTTGTATAAAACATATAGTGGGCTTTCAACCCAAAGTTTGGTACTTACTAGGAGAAAATAAAAAAATGAGTTTGTTTTTCATGTTTTTAGCAAATCAAGTATCAAACATTATTGGATAATTTTTGCACTTTCTCAAAAAAGCACAGAAGATTCTAGAACGCTACTAACCAATAATGAATAAGAACTATTTGTGGTTATTTCCTTATGTTTAGCACTTGGAATTAGAGAAGTACAAAACTATATCTGAGCAAAAATTTCTCCTAACTTTCTGTTTTCTTTGCAGATTCAAGCTCATATGTCTGCATTGAAAACTGCTACATAAGCACTGGAGATGATCTGATCTCAATTAAAAGTGGTTGGGATGAGTATGGTATTGCTTATGGGCGTCCCAGTTCCAATATCGTTATCCGTAATGTTACTGGCGAAACACCCACAAGTGCTGGCCTTGCTTTAGGCAGTGAAATGTCTGGGGGAATCACAGATGTGCAAGTTGAAAACTTTCATGTCTATAATTCAAGATATGGTATCAGGTTGAAAACTGCTCCAGGCAGGGGTGGATATATCAAAGATATCTTCGTATCCAACATGACAATGAAAGATGTGCAAATTGCATTTGCCTTTACAGGATCGTATGGTGACCATCCTGATGACGGCTATGATCCAGGTGCCCTTCCGGATGTTGATAGGTTAAGTTTTACAGACATTGTAGGAGATAATATCGAAACTGCAGGTTACATGGAGGGAATCCGGAAAGCTCCATTCACAGGCATTTGCCTTTCAAATATTTCCCTCAATGTCACTTCTGAATCTGCTTGGAACTGTACAAATGTTTATGGCTTCTCAGAGTCTGTCGTCCCTCTTCCATGTTCACAGCTCCAGAACCCAATCCCTGGCAGATCATCTTTTTGTCCATCTCATTCTAGCAGTTCAGGCAAAGATATCTAAGCCAGCTGCACATATTGTTTGTGGTTGATTTTTTCCTTTTTGGTTTAGGTCAATCCTGAAAACCATTCTTCATTTTTGCAATGCCTTTTGTACTATGTTATGTAGGCAATAGTGTCCATAGCATTCAGAATTATATTGAACTATTTTCTACATTCTTCTTTATTTCTATCTAATAAAGTTCAGCTCTTCCCTTACAATTGAAACCTAGATGCCTGCATTTATTCTTACCAGACAGACCTTCCATTTGAAATCCTGGCATTAGAGATTTCCTCTCAAGACCATACAGCTCTTCTGAGTGGAACCCTGGCACTGAAGGCTCCCTTTTAAACATCATGAAGCAAGGTGCTCCCCGTGTCATCTCAACAATGAGTTAGAAGTCTACAGAATTTTGTGTATGTACACTTCTAATGAGTTTGCTGTAAAACCTGAGAATCATTGCCCTTTGGGGATCAGTATTTGGTGGTTGCATTGTTTTCTTGCATATTCATTTGTTGCTGGTAAGCAAGAGCTAGCAGCTTAAATTTAGCTGTGGAACTCTTCAAATTATGTGTATTCCTCCTGTTGGCTTTGATGCCATCATGTACAGCATCATTTTCAATTTAATTTTGATACCTCCAAGGTGATTTTTGAACTGTTGGACACCTCATCAAATTCAAATGGACTTGTGAATTAATATGATTAGAGAATCATCGGTAAATCTTTGAAGTCTTTTCTTGTAATTTGGAGGATAGAAGGAATCGCCTAACCAGACCCTGTGCCGCTCTTCTAATGTTGAATTCCATTTACAATTAAACTAGCACAAAGTATAATTCTTACTAATACAGGTTAAATCTTCACATGAGAGAGACCAGGGAATGAAATGAATAAAGTACATACCCTGCTAGGTACCAGCTTATGTAATGTATGAAGAACCTGGCATGGGATTTTGGTGTAAAGTCCTTGCCTTATTTTTTGTGGATTTAGATGTTCAAGTAAAATGATGCATGAGCTCTGCAGGGTTTGTGACTGATCAGTGTCTCTTGTACACAAGCAAAAATTAGGTATGTTGGAGTTAGTTCTGTAGGGAGTGCTAACAATTATTGTAAATGTTTCTGCATAGTGATTAAGAAAAATGATTGAATTGCAGAAGTCAATATGACTAAGCTGGATGTGTCATTGGCTATTTTTAGCTGCGTGAACGTTCAAATTTTCCTCCTCTTCTTTTTGGCTTTATTTTTGCTGCGGCTTACAAGAAAAATGAAACAAAACATATTCTGTAGGACCTGCAAACATCTGCATTGCGCCTTTCCTTCTTTTCCCCGTTGGAAAGAAGGCAAAGTAATGTGCTTTAAAAGCAACATGGGTTCTTGACTCCAATATTTTATTTCATGTCCAGTTGTAATTCAGTGAGAATATCGACGTTCTTTCGTTTCAGAACATGGTTTCATTACTCCTTACATCTACTTCTCCAAAACAATTTCTGGATCAGGCCCGTATTGTATACTGGATGAAATTAAAAAAGATTATTTTATTGTATAGCTGTCTTTCAAAAAGAAATTTTTTACAGATCACTTCACCTGTTCTAACACATTAAATTTAGAAATAGGATATATAGGTAATATGAAATCACTATAAAATAAAATAAATATAATTTTTGCTTTATTTTAATTATAGTAAAAATAAACAAATAATAATTGAATAGTTATTTTAAAGTTTTTATATTTTGGATACATAAGTATAAATATTATTTTAAAATTTGTATTTAGTAGAAAATTTATAATTTACCTTTTTTTAAAAAAGATAAACAAAATAAAAGAAATAGGCAATGATGAATGCTGATTTGTCTAAAAGTAAAATGAAATAATTCTAAAGTAAAATAAAGTAATCTTTAAAATCTTTATTTCATGATATTTTATAATATAATATTTTTAAAATATCTATTATAATTTTTTTGGGACTCAAGTATCAAAATGATAATGTTTGAAGAATTTGATTTTTATAAATGTTTTTTAAAAAGCTTAATTTTTAGAAAACAATTTAACTTTGTGTATTTCAAAAAATTAAAATCTTAGACACATAAAATTAATTGGATGCATTCAGATAATTAATTAGTTATATTCAAATAATTAATAATTTTAAATTTATTGAATTCTATATTTAATTATAAATTTTAGAGTTACAACAAAACAAAATAATGATTAGTATCATGAAAAGTTTAAAATATTAGTGGCATACAAATAAAGTTCAATTCAATATGTGAATTTTAAAAAAATAACTTAAATTATTTGTCATGTGAAAATTTTAAAATCTTAATACATATAATTAATTGGCTGCATTTAGTTAATTAATTAGTTACATTGAATAATTGATCATTTTAAATTAATTGCATTGCATTTTAAATTCAAATTTGATAGTTGCATGCAACAAAATAATAATTATTTGAAGAAATTGATATCTATGAGTGTTTAAGTTCCATATCTTTTATTTCTAGAAAATAATTTGATTTCTTTGTGTTATTTAAAATTTAAAATCCTTGCTACATTCAATTTTTTAAGCATTTGATTAATTAATTAGTTGCATTCAAATTATCAAATTATTTTAGATTAGTTGCATTACATTTTTAATTACCAAAATACAAACAAATGTTTCAATAATTTTTTTTTTTTTTTTTTTCTTTCTAAGATATTGGAGGTTACAAAAGGAGACCTCCTCCCTATTCAACATATTCAACTTAGAAGCCACATAAGCTACTTAATCAACTCAAGTCAACATGAAAATCACACAAAATGTCACTTTAGAATATTCTAACAAGAATCTCCAACATGAAAACCTTATGACCTTGACATTTGAGCCCATTCCCTTTAGACAATTTCAGTGTTAGTTTTAGTCAAAAATTCAATTGTATACTTTATTGGGTGCCTTCTTTGCTGACAGTTCGCTGGTGGAGTGTTCTGTCTAGTTATCATGTCCCTTTGTGGTGTTTTGTTGCGGATTTTCCCGAGGGTTTCAGTAGAGGCCACCTTGGCTTCGTAGAGAACATTCTTCCCCACCCTTGCAATTGCTACGTCTATTTATTGTGCTAAGTTAGCAGCGACAGCTCCGATGGTTGGTGTATGTCTGTGCGTGGCCTTGTTTTAGGCTTTTGTCTGGTCACTCATAGGTTTGGTGCTCGTCTTAGTTGGTTTTGGTCTCTATTTTCGTGGGGTTTAGCCGTTTTTGGCACCTGACCTTTGGATGGAGTGGTTCATGTTTTGCATAAGTTTTGGGTTTCTTGAAATTTATGGAGGCCTTGTTTGTGTTCATTAGTGATTCAGATGGATTTTCGTTCCGTACTGTTCCTTCCTTCCTCCATGGCCGCAACGCGGTGGCTTATGCGGGGGTCTTCCTCTTTCTGTGTAATTGGCTTCTTGGCCCTGATCTGGCCTTGTTCGTGACTGTGTTTGAGTGGATGCCAACCTTCTCTTTGATGGTTCTCTCTAAGGGAATGATGGCTGTATGGATCTTTCTTGGCTAGGGTTTATTCTTTCTTGGCTAGGGTGTGTGCTTTTCTACTTGGTGGTAGTGGTCTATGCCTTAGGTGGCTTTTCTACAATGGTCGATGTTGGGGCCATATGAAGTGTTCTCAGGGTGGAGGGCGTGGTTGGGTTCTTTTGCTTTCTTATTATTGGTGGTTGTGAGTCTCTTTCTTGATGTTGGCGCTTGTTTTGAGATGGTCGATGTTGGGGCCATATGAAGTGTTCTCTGGGTGGAGGGTGTGGTTGGGTTCTTTTGCTTTCTTATTGGTGGTTGCGAGTCTCTTGTTTGATGTGGGGGCTTGTTCTGAGATGGCTTGGGTTGAGGATCTTCAAACCTTAGTGTGACAACTCTTAGGTGTTGTGTTGGGTTAGGAATGGTTGCTTTCCTTTCTCCCTCTCTTTGTAGGCTTTGTCTCTTGTTTGGAGTTTATTTTTTTGGTGTCAGTGGAGCCCCTGTTTGGAGTTTGTGTGTGGTGCAAATACAAGAAGATATGTGGAGGTAGTTTCTGGCCACTTCTGTGTTCTTGATGGATTTTGTTTTCTTGCGTTTATGTTAGACCTTCTAATCTACTAGTCATGGGAGTCTCTGATGTGGTGGCCTTCGTGCATGCATTATGGGCTATGCTTGGTCTGTTTTACTTTTCCCATGGGATGAGTGTTGCAATGCTTGGTAGTGTGTTATGGGTTGAGTTTACTATGTGGTATGCATTTGGTCCTTTCCTCGTAGATGTGGCCACATTTTGTGTGGACTCACATGTGGTCTATGATTTGGTTCCCACCCTTGGGCTCTCTACTCATGGTGTGGGCCTCCCTATTTTGAGGTTACTATTCATGCAAAACATCTTTCTTGGTTTGGATGTTCTCTAGTTGTTTTTTGATAGAGCGAGGGCTACATTCTCGATTGGTGCTTCTAGCCCTATCTCATTTGGTGGGTCTGCTCCTCTACAAGGTGGTTTGTGGCAATAGTATGTTCTCTACAATTTTGGAGTTGTGGTTTATGGTCCCTGTTTTGTGATCTTGGCTACGTAACCTACTCCATGTTTTGGCATCATTTGTGTGGTCTTTTTGGGTGGAAATGCTCTATGTGCCTCCTATCGGGGATGGGTGTGTTAGACCTAAAACTTGAGACAATACATTTCTATGTGTTTGACAACAAGCTTGCGTTTGGCTTCTCCCAGTTATTTGGCAATTGCTTCTTCCTAGGTTGGATGCTCTCTGTGTGGGTCTGTATTAGGATTATGCTCCAAGTTGTGGGGATTTTCTTTGTGTGGAATTGGCTTGTGGTTGGATATATTGTGGTGAAAGGTATGGTGGGTTGTGATAGTGGTATATTTTATACATGATCTTTTGAGACCTGTTGGTGGCTCCTAGAGTTGTGATTAAATCGATCAAATTTCCACAATCCATTTGAATTTAAAGCTATCATATTTCCACAATCTATTTCTTTTTGTGTTTTTGTTTGGCCTATCCATTTTTTCCGGTATTGACAATTGTCTTGTTTTTTCTGGTAGCCAATTGTTTGTTGATAACTTTCAAGGATATATTCTAGTCTTTGGTTGTTTTTGGTTAAGGATTGGTGGACTTTTGGTCTGTTGTCATCCCTAGTGAGTTGGGGTGTGTTTTGACGGCTTTTTTGAGGGCTTGGCACATTTTATTTGCTTCTTTCTCTTTCACGATTCGTATGGAGGTGGAAGAGTCCTCTATCGAGGGAGAGACTTACTTTGTGAAAGAGGATGCTTATAAATTTATGTGGTCTTTTCTCAGAGGATACTGGAACATGGGCTCGAATTGTGGTAGGCTCCCTTTTGTTGGTCTCTCCCTTTTTATTTCTATAGATGTGGGCTCTTTTTCTATTGAGGTGGAAATGAGTTTTGCAGAGAAGTGGATTTACTATGGGAGTGATGTTGTTTCTTACTGGATGGTTTTGGGTACCATTTTGCTACTGTTGGTTAACAGATTTGTCCTTGCTAAAATTTTGATGAAAAGTAAACTTTATTACCCTCTTGAACAAGAATCAAATTGAACCAAAAGTTGGCCGATGAACCACTCACGGTTCAACCTCTGTATAAAGGTACAACTACCTATATTATTTTTCAATGAATTGATTTACAATTAACTAATCAAAGAAAATACTTTTCACCAGAAAGTAATAAAGACATTTCACATCCATTCATCATCATGATATGAATGTAATCAAATTATAATTAAATAAACAAAGTTCACAGACTTCGTATTACTTCATATGACAACTATCAGATAAACTCATACATTCATCCCATCTTTACATGCATGCGACCAGAGAATTAATCCCAACATAGACCAATTCCACAAATTCCAAACTCAGATTTAAAAACATAAGCAAATATATTTTCACTCCCAGATAAAAAACCTTCTTTACATCAACCACACATATATGTCCAAAACCCAAAAAATGATATGTATCAATCTTTCTTGTTTTTAAAATTCAGACATTTGCAGAGCCTTCATTAAACATATAAATAGCCTCCAGGCTCATAGTCTTTTTGAAAACCAGAGTAAAAGTGACTCCACCAAAGTCAAAACCAGTAGTTTGCATAACTAACTATGACTAACTAAAAACGGGTGGAGAAAAGAAAATCTTAAACAACATTACTATGATTTTGCCGCACTTTCAGGGCTGAGATGTCGTCAAGGAGCTTGTTGATTGGTTTTGTGCTGATGGTATGCCATGTATTTTCCTCCACTCCAGGTGTGCAACCGAGAAGTTGAGAATGATTTGGTGATGTGGCAACCCGATGTGTAGGATCCTCTATTTCCTGACTTCTTTATCTTTTCTAACCTTGGTTACCTTGTTTTTGTGTGCTTCCAAATGATCAAGACATACAGTTAACATTGATTCAATCCTCGCGAGGCTGGAGAAACCTTTGAAAGTCATAGCTTTGATTTCTTTAACATTTTTTATCTTCTCCTTGAAGGTTTTGATCATCTCATCAGTCTCCCTGATTGTTTTCTCATCTTCTTGTAGAAATTGAATATCAATGCACTTCAAGTCCTTATGCATAATATTTGTGAGCTTTGTTAGTTCTTATAGTAGCTCAATCGATTCCTCATGTCCATGTTTGATGACCGCATTTCTCCATTCTATGTTATTCTTAGACACATAAAGTACATTATCATTTAAACTGGCTACATGCTTTTCAACGAGGAATTTCATAATCCCATATTTCTGTACATCATTCATTTGCCTTACTACTACTGCCCAAGTAGTTCTTTCTTTCTCCCATGCATTGACATCTGCATCCAATTCTTTACTTGTTGTCATTGCATTGCCATGAATTCTCACTAGATTAGTGATATATTCAATGCCTTGTTGCACTATCGATTCCAACCAATCATGGAATACCTTTGCAATGATTCTATTCCTCTGAATCTGATGGAGCAACTTCTGGTTCGCAGGTGATTTGGGGTCAAACGATTGAGGAACTTGGGAGAGTGGCTATGTACCAAGGTTATGGACAATGCTTATGTATTCTGCCATATGTCTCAGTGTTTGTTTCAATACCTTTTTATCCCTTTTATCCTTCCAGGTCCTAGATAACATATTCTTGGTGGAAGACTCTAAATGCTTGGCATCAATGGCTCGTGAAGCCATTCCCAAATCAACCCTTTCAATGGTGAAATATTTGGAAGAAGCATCTTCCACATCCTTGTCTGCAATAGGCTTGGCTATTTCTACCATCCAATGCCCAGTACCTTCATCTACATCTATCATAGCCTCTATTTTGAGTCTTTTCAGTTTAGTCACTTTTCCAAGACACTTACTAACCATATCTTCAATTGGCAGTGAAATACGAACTACACTGTGTTTCTTGCTAGTTGAACTCAACAACCATTTTGGAGTTACTAGAGTATTCTTTGCTGGATGTGTTTGAAGATTGGTCTAGTCGGTTATTACCATAGCACTCGAAGAATCAGAGTTCACCTCAAGTTTCTCCCCCTTCTTTCCATTATTTGTGTCCGGAACCTCATACACTTGACTATCCATGTTTACGCCCGTTTCTTTAGTAGGATCAATGCCAACAATTAACTGATCATTTAAGCCTTTAATATCTTTTTTCTTGCTCCTCGATCGGGTCATACGAGTAGGAGGCATGCTCTAGGGAACCTTCCTGGATTTCTTTGTTGGAACACCTTCAGTTTTAATATAGATAGCACTTGCAACATCAACATATGGATTAGAAGGAGGTGAACGAGATTGTGATACAATATCTGCATGACCAATTGAAAGAGCCTCAAAATCAGGCACCTATATTTTCTCGACTCGACAAATTTTCAACCATAAATGATTTACGTTGAATATTGTCTTCTTTTCTATCCCAATCTATTTCAGGTAGTGGCTGCCCTTGAACATTTTTCTCAAATTCATGATCTAAT
This sequence comes from Thuja plicata, assembly GCA_018584345.1. NCBI lineage: Eukaryota > Viridiplantae > Streptophyta > Pinopsida > Cupressales > Cupressaceae > Thuja > Thuja plicata. The sequence goes on from MU223887.1 coordinate 2,166,559, forward strand.
ACGTCTTCACCTTCTTCTAGAACTCCAATAATGTTCATTGTCAGATTCATAGAAACGATCTAGTTCAATGTGAACCTAGACCACAGCCTCCTCCTAACTTCAAATTCATCACAACAATTTTCCCAATAATCCTCTAACTGAGGTACATAATGAAAATCTTCATTAACAACTAAATGTGCCAATGCATATCCCCTGCTATCATAGTTTTGCCTGGTAGTGTATGGTTGAAGATTCAACTTCTTAAACTCCAGCTCCATATTAAGCGCATCATATATAGATTTGCAATCGTAATTGTTGAGTTCAATGGGAAACATCACTCCAATTTTTCTCTTATCTTTCAGCTTCCTATCAACGTGAGCTAGTTTCCTACCGAATTCAATTAATACATTACTATCCAGAGAATACCTAGGCAAATTGAAGGGTTCACCTTCGCATCCTCTGACTCTGATATAAGTGAACTGAATAAAGTAGCTTCCATAAATATTAACCAACTCCATTGCCTCAATAGACACCCTCTAGTTCTCAATTCCATGGAGTTCATAAACTAGGCATACTACAAAAACATCATTTACTCTCATGAAATTTTTGACATACTTTTGTCGTTGAAGATGGGGAGAGTATTCATAGATTTTCATTCCCTCTACCCAGAGTTCATGATCAAGACCATGTCATTCCCTTGTGCAGGCTAGAGTGTAGAGCATATAAGAGGACATATAAAAGCCCTTACTTCCCACAAAATTACTTAATCCACTATGTAATTCCTTAGCAATCACTTGGGCCCAATCTAGATATTTCTAGCCAGCCAACAAAACCTAAATATAAAAATGCATCCAATCTTCCCAATAAAAAGCATGAGAGTTCCCTTTGAGTTTGTTAAGCAATATCACAATGTCCCTCACTTCAATTATGAGGTTCTCTCTAGTTAAGGGTCTGGGCAACTGGGATCCACCTTTCTGCACATTAAGGATTCAATTCCTAGTAATTACACTCCTATAAGTCAACTTCTTTTCTGAAAAAGAAAGAGTACGATGTATTGATAGACCAGTCTTCATAGGGTTCTGTTTTGGGAATTCTCATAGCAACCATTTTTTCTTCTCTATCTATGTTCACCAAGGTACTTCCATAAATCTTTAAAATATGCCTATCTCAGCATCACATCTACTCATATATATTCCATCACTAATGTTGGGCAAGACACTACAATAAGAAAAACAACTGCTTCTATTAAACCGCTCTGAACTATCCTATCGATCATGGAATCTGGTATTGGGTTTTTTTGCCCTTTCAATAAATTCCCCTAAGTCTACTTGGACTAAAGAAGTAGCATCAAACTCCGGTAAATTACTGATCAGATAGGAAGTTCGCCCTAGTTTTGGGAGAACAGGCCTCATGGTGACAATATTAACAAATACCCAAAACAATCCCACAACAACAGAAGGACTTATGCAAAACAACAAATCTCACTTCTGATTCCCCTTGTTTTATCAAGAAACAACAATGGAAGAAATGATATTAAAATCTCACATGTTGCATTAATCAAATTATTGCCACTCCCAAAATGGAAAGCTATGATTACCTTTGTCTCCTCTCGTCTCTTCAACACTTAACAACTTCCTAAATTAGGAATAAAATCATTAGTTGTACATATAGAGGCGGAAAGATCTCGATGAAATATTCGCATGCCATGAAAAATTAATACAACCATGCGAATTAAATCTAGATTAGACGTAAACCTGACACCATATTTAATACCAATCACTTTAGCATGAAAGGATTAAGTTCTCATGATTACTTTACATAAATAAGTTTTCAAATCCTGACATACTTAGAATATTCCTCTCACGCGCCAAATTTTCCATCAATACTCGTTCAAGTATAATGTTGTCACTAGCCCAAAGTGAACCTTGAACCTTGAGCCGAGAGGTTCAATGGTTCAAGTTCATTGTGAGAAAGAACATTGGACTGACTGCAACACATATGAAACAAATAATATTAAGACTTGGTGAATAAAAGCATAACTGAACTTTGAACATTGAACCTTGCATTGAGAGGTTCAATGGGGTAAGTTCAAGCGACTAATGCCACATACCGACTCTTTGAAACAAGGCCGCGAAAAAAACATGTGCGCAAGGGACACTTTGGACCATGAACTTTGAACTTAACATTGGTTCAACCATTTGGTTCAGCATGATAAAAGCACAAAGACACCAAAGGAAAAAAATAGGGGGGGGGGGAGGGGAGAGAAAGGTAGACTAGAAGATTATAAGAAGACATTTATTACATCTTATTTTTGCTAAATATGGGAAATTAAACATATGCAAAAATAAGGGGGTAACAACTACCCAATGTAAAGGCTTTGGGAGCCTCTCAAAATCCCCTTGTTTGTATGCCCTACTATATGTGTTGTTGGCTGTGTATTGTTAATGACCTTTTTTGGCCTTTATAATGTAAGTGGCCATTCGTGGCCCCTTGTTCTCTAAGTGGCCTTTTTAAGGAAGTTTAGAATTTTTGCTGACTGTGTGCCCTTTGTGGCCTTGACACGTGTATACACCTAAAAAAGGTAATTGAAAACATTAATTAAATTCAATTCATTTGAATTAATTTTAAAAAAAATATCGATTAACTATGTAATTGAACTAATCATTTGATTATATAGCTTATCAATTAATTAAATCCAATCCATTAAATCATACATGGCTAATTAAATTAATTCTTTTGAATTAATTCCTCCTAATATCTCACACCTACCACTACATGAAAAAAATAAATCAACCAATGGGAGAAGAGGAAAAAGAGCACATGGATCACAAATAAGCTTTGCTATCTTGACCCTTTAATCTTGAGAATCAATCTTGTCCATCCAAAGGTGACACATCATCAACCTCTAATCATAATCATACCTTGAATATGGTTACCTAAACTCACCCCCTACACCTTGGGAAATCCTATAAATAGGATGCACAATTAGAGTTAATGATCCATCATCATTTCATAGCAAGTGCATTATAGTCATTTTCATCATTAAGAGCATTTTTATTTTAGCAATTTTAGATTAGAAGAATTTAGAATCATAACTTAATGAGGGATTTGCATCATAATTTAATGTTCTTGATCATTTATCTAGCATTTATAGTCATTTCATCATAAATCTATCTTGCATTTTCATTATCTCGTATTCTAGGTTGTCATTTAAGGATAATTACTTACAGCTTATAGAAATACTGAAATCTTTAGAATTAGAGAGTGATGGAACACTCAGTCTTTCATTTCCATGCTTAATCTAGTGTTATCATTTTATTTGTTTTGAAAGATTATACTAATGTTTCATTATAGATTTATATAATTCAATTTACACACACAAAAATGGTGCCCACCGTGGGGCCCATGCCTCACTAATCAGTTACATGTGTTTTTGAGCTTTTTTTTGTTGCATATTTGAAACTTGCAGGTTTGGTAAAAATACAATCATCACCTTTGCACAAAAGTGCATCACCTTTGCTGAGAAGTTCATTGCCTTTACACATAAGCTCTTCACCTTTGCAGATAATTTCACCGTGTTTGCATAGAAGTTTGTCGCATTTACAAAAGGGGGTCGCTTATACCTATTCTTCAATCGCTTCTTATGTTGCTCTTAAGCTAAATTTCATTGCTTTCTAGCTAAAGATAGTCACCTTTAAGTTCATCGCCTTTAAACTAAAGTACATCTCCTTGAAGTCTAAGTTCGTTGCTTTTTAAGCTCAAGTTTGTCGCTATTAAAGTAAAGTTTGTCGCCTTTAAGTATAATAACGTCTCCTTTAAATATGATGTAAAGAATTAAAATCTGAAAATTGTTTTTTGTTTGTAATGATTTGTAGATGGCTAAATTAAGGAAAAGCAGGAAGGTTACCTTCAGATTTCCTGATCATTGTGCACAAAAGGAGGTAAGAGAGAAAATCGATACACAAAAGATACTGTGTAGATCCAAGTCTGTGCACTCGAATAACGATAGTTGGTAGCACCGATTTGCAGTGGGGGAAAGCAATAAAAACTAATAAGAATGAATCTATGGGCAATAAATAATGAGCAATGAAAGAGGAAAACAAACAAATGCAAACCACAATACTTGAGGCTTCTAATGCTTCTCTCTACTCCTTCTGAAACATTAGATGAATGGTGCTCAGTATTGGTACTGGCAACATCTGTGACTTGGGAGTGTTGAGAAAATGATGTTGATATAATCACAAGAATGCTTGATGCTTCGCAAGAATCCTGCAGAGTAAGTGTGTACAAAGCTTGAAATCCTGGATCCTTCAAAATGGTTGAGAAGGGTTGATTATATAGAATATGGAAAATGATTTGGACAAATGAGATCGATCCCAGAAATTGGAGAATGAATGGTTGAGATCAAAAGGAACTGGAGAAGCAATCAGTAAACTCCACATGTTCAACTTAGAGAGGAGAGGGGATGTTTTATATAACTAAGGAGCAACCAGTAAACTCCACCTATTCAACTTGGAGAGAAGAGGGGATGTTTAGTTAACTGAAAAGCAACTAGTAAACTCCGTCTCTTCAACTTGGAGAGAAGAGGGGATGTTTAGTTAACTGAAAAGTTGATCAAGAGTTACCTTTTTGACCTAGAGAAAGGATTTATTTGGATATTTAATTTATTTTCAAAATTAAAGTGTTCAAACATGAGATTATTGAATTGTCGTTTGATTTAAATAGAATTTTTGAGTGAAATTAAATTAATTTAAAGAAATTAATTTAATTAGAAGACTAAATTAATAAGTTTAAATATTTAAATTTAAACTTTAGGAAATTGAATTTAATTAATTAATAAAGATTAATTAACTATTAAATTAATTTTGAGGATATGATTAAATGATTTGGGGAATAGATTTTAGAAGAAATGCATGTTTAATTAATGATTTTAAAACTATTAGTTAATAGATGAAAATTAGTGTTTTATTGTAAGGTTGCAAGTATGTCCATTTTAGGGTGTCTATATTTGCCCCTCTTTGATGCATTGTCTCAAATAATCTTCTATTTTGATCCTTCCCCAGTTTGCCCTGGTGATAGTAGGTGGATTTATGCCCCCTCAACAAATTTGAGCAAAAAGGCACGACAGGAGCGTCAATTTGTTGATACTACCAAATGATTGTCTTGCATCTGATAGTTTGTGAAAATAGTTATAATCACTCCTGATACTAGTTGTGAAATATTCTGGTACCTAGGATGATAAAACAGGGCTCCTTTAGGAATTAGGGTTTCTGTTGATCACTTATAAATAACTTATGGGCCCTTTCATTTGTCACATTGTACTTTGGAGCTCTTGATTCTCTGGTAAGATTCGCTTGTGATTTTCTTTTCTTGCTTGTTTTGAGTGATGGTGGGCCTTCTAGGAGTTGTACATGTGTCTGACCGAGTCCATACCTCTGGTCGTCTAGAGGGCATAGGGCATGCAGTGATTTTCTTATCCTGTTAACATTTATTGCTTGTCATTAATGCTTTCTAATTCTATTATTTTTTGCATTTTTTGTAACTGTGCCGCAATCACTGAAAGTTTTGCCGCAATTGATAAATGTGTGCCTCAATTCCTGATTCACTTTCACAATTGATAAGTGTGCCGCATTTAGAGATTTTATTACTGTAATTGTGACTTGTGTTTCACAATTGTTGATTGGCTGTCGCAATCGTTGTAAATGTGCCACAATTTCTGTTTGTGTTTCATAATTTATCGGGTTTTCTTTATGTACTTAGCATTTTTGTACATGTCTAATTCTTTTTGTGATCTTGGGTATGATTACTTAATGTACTATTCTTTTGCAGGCTACTAGTGATGTTTTGCGCTACCAAGAGTCCAGACCACCAGGTTTGGTATACCGCTTTCATATCTCTGAGGATGTGAGGGATGTCCTTAGGCATTTAGGATTATACTATATTACTTACATGCCTAAGATCATGACCAATAGGGGTCTAATATCTTCTCCTCTCAATAGGTGGTACTCAGACACATGCACCTTTCATCTTCCCATTGGAGAGTGCACTGTCACTCTCGAGGATGTTTACTGCATTCTCCATATTCCTATCTAAGATGCACTAGTAGACTTCACCCGAAAACTTAGCATTGCTATTTTATCTGAGATGTTTGGTCTTCCTTCTGATCAGTTAGGGATGTTTGATCCTTATGATATCCCATGGTCTATATTTGGCATGGGTTTAAATAGGTTGACTACACTTTTAGGTAGCTTAATATGTGGGATTCTGTGTCCTGACTATAGGCAGCATGGATTCTTTGTTGGATGGGGATTCATTCTTCAGAGTATGGTGAGAGACCATACTATTTATGCTTGGGGGTCCTGTATGATAGCCCACATGTACTATCATATGTTCTACATGGCTTACCAGGGTGGTAAGTCACTTAGACGTGGCACAAAATTGCTTCAAATCTGGGTGTGGGAGAGCATAGCTGTCTTCAGACCTATGGGAGGCCATGATATTGCTGCGGGCAGACCTTATGTTTTTACGTATGATGGAGTCATGGTCTAGTCTCATATAGGCCATCTTATGTATTGGAGGCAACAACTTGACATGATGCCTTATTTCATCTAGAGACCATATAGATCTTGTCCTGTCTGGGATGGTGAGGATGATCACCTTCCTTTTTGTTGATAGAGGAGGTTCTTGATTGGTCATGTCACTGAGCATGTCCACAAGATTAATTTACACAACATCGATAGGGTGTTGCAAAAGTTTGGTGAGCGTTAGGATGTGAAAAATTCATATGCTTACTTCGCACAGAGATCTCAAGATATCACTGTGTGGGGACATGTGATCATGGTCCATGTTGCAAGGACTAATTTTGATGGTCTTTGAACTATTATGTGGATGTGGCAATCAACCACTATTAATGTAGGTAGATTACTTTATTTACTTGTTCCTTTATTGATATCATACTTTCTCTATGGTTCTTTTGATATAGATTCTCTCTTGATTAGTCTCTTATGATTTCTTATCCATGTGATATTGATGTTGAACCTTGTTTTTGTGTAGAAAATACTCCACATTTTGATGTATGGTGGCTACAATCGTGACCTGTTTCCATGATAGATATTACCTGGCTTGTTACTGTGGTTTTGATGAGGAGACCACGACAAAGAGGAGGTGGTGATCGGGGGAGAGGTGGAGGGAGGGATAGAGGTAGGGATGGAGGTAGAGATGGGGGTAGAGATGGTGGGAGAGATTGAGGCCGAGGGGGTGGGAGAGATGAAAGTAGAGGGGGAGGTAGAGATGGAGGTCGAGGGGGAGGTAGAGATGGAGGTAGAGATGGTGGGAGAGGTGGAGGGAGATGATACGGTGATGATCCTGATCCTGGGAGAGTGGGAGAGTGAGATAGGACCAGAGGAGGTAGGCCTAGGGGGAGGGATGGAGGGAGAGGGATTGCTCAAGTTGGTCTAGGAGAGATCCTAGAGGATGAGGAGGGGATGGAGGAGGATGCACCTCAACTCTTGAGGAGGGTACAAAGACAGACTGGTGAGGCTCCAACAGAGAGAGTGGAGGAGAGAGGAGAGGAGAGAGATGTGGAGATGGTGGAGGTGGAGGAGGTAGGATCCAGCTCCTCTATATCTAGCAACAGGAGTGGTAGTGAGAGTGATGGTGAGAGCAGTCCCATTAATAATCACCATAAAGAAGAAATAGACACCGGTTGGGAAATGATCTGGATTATATGATCACTGAAACCAAATTTTCTTAACACCATACTCAAAAAGTTCCAATCCACTCAGTCATAAGATTTAGAAAGATCCATCTTGAGGAGAAACCCCTATTTACCAGCAACAGCCAGGGAGTGGATGTTTTCATGTACCATGAAAACAGAATCCTAAATTTTCCTTCCAGGGATAAAACCATTCTGTTGAGGGGAAATCAACGAAGGGAGAATAGACAACAATCTAGAAGTCAAAACCTTCGAGATGATTTTGTAGACAGAGTTGCACAGGGCGGTGTTCCCACTCAAGTGGGGCCAATAAAAAAATATACCATTTGCCATGTTCTTGACATGAAATTAACTTACAAGATCTTGCTAGGGAGATCATGGATTCATGAAATGCAAGCGGTACCTTCAACATACCATCAATGTATGGGTTTCCATACATGGGAGAAGAAATTACTATAAGTGGAGATGTGAATCCTTTCCAATATTGCAATATTGCTAAGCCCATGAATGAAGCATTCATCCCACAAAATAGTGAAAGGGTTACCCCAAGTTCTCCTAGAGAATAAAATCAAGAAGATGGTTCTAGCTCAACTTTGGTCACTAACTCAAATCAAGATAAGACTAACTCATCTACATAAACTAAGGGTAAAGAGAAGGTTAGTTTTATAGATGAAAGTAACAAGAGTGCTAAGTTAAGTGTTTCAAATCAAGAGGAGGGAGATTCGAACCCCTCTAGGGTTGAAAATGAAAGAGTTCAAGAAACACATTATCAAAAAATGGATAAGTTGATGAAGAAATTTGAGAAACAATGCAAAATCCATCAAAAAGGTGCTGGAGAATATTCTGTGTCCTTGTTTGACTTACCTACTTCTCCAAAGTCACATGGTAGGCCAAGTAGTGCTCATTCAAATGAAAAATATAATGCCTATTTTGTAAGAGAAAGTGAAAATTTACCAAAGGAAGAAGAGGATAATGAGGTTTTAAAATGGTTGTACAAAGATGAGGAGGCTTCAAGTTCCCATGTAGAAAGTGTCCAAAATGTGAGTATCCATACACATCAATATGGAAAAGGTTTTCAAATAATGCAAAAAATGGGATATAAAGGAAGAGGATCCTTGGGAATAAGGAATAAAGGATTCTTAGAACCCATACAACCTCCGTGGAGATCTAAAGATGAAAAATTAGGAATAGGGTACCAAGAACAAGGAAGTGGTTCAAACAACTTCAAAGACTCTTATGAACACATCCATATGGTAGATTTGGAAAGTGAATATGACTCCAGTAAATATGAATAGGATTCCTAATTTGAGGCTTCTTGTCATGATAAGGAAGTGTATGTAATTCATACTTATGCTCCTACATCTAATGCAAACAAGTATGGATCAAGGGTCAAGTTCTAATCAAGGGTCAATTCATTATCAAGAATCATATTTAAGACAAGAATCAAATGGAACTCCTTGGGTGGGTGAACTAGGGGTACCTTCATGGTTAGGAGAATTGAACATTAGGTTTAATCCACAAGCATTTTATCCATTAGAAATTTGAGAGGACTCAAGTGAGGATGATTTTGATCCAAGTTCTATGGAACAACTTGAGCAAGCCCATGTCGTAGATTTGAGTGATACAATGTATGAACCATCCAACAAAGTCATGTCACTAAACCTCATGGATAAAAATTTACCCAATAAATATTTATCTCTTATCCATTCTGAACTAATTGATTGGGACCTAGCCGAGCCAAATGACATACTCTCTTTTCCCAACGACAATTCCCTAGCCTTATACCGAAATGCAGTTGAACCCTCTTTCACCAATGAATTTGATCAAAGAATAGTAGTGGAAGAAAAGATAAAATATCTCAATCCAAAAGAAAAGGAAAAAATAAAAGAAATTAAAAATGAAGTGGTCTAGTGGTGGAAACCAGAATGTGGCAGTACTAGACCCAAAAAAGTAAAAATAAAGGATGTTTTTGAAGGCGAAAGCCCAACTGTGGCACTTAAGGAAGAGAGATTGAAAACCTTTCTAGAGAATGATGAAGAAAGATCTCCTATCTTGATTGAACCCATAGAAAAGGTTAATATTGGCACCGATTTAGAACCAAGATTCATACACCTTGCAGTTTCATTAAATCCAATAGAAAAGGAATATTTCATCCAATTCTTCAAAGAAAAGCAAGTTAAATTCGCATGGTCTTATTTAGATATGATAGGGTTAGATCCAAGTTTCATTATGCATCACCTAAATGTAGGACCAAGAGTTAATCCGGTGAAACAAAATTTAAGAAAGATGCATGCCCATATAGCCTTGGTAGTAAACAAAGAATTGGAAAAAATGTTAAAAGTGGGGTTGATAAGGGATATAGATTATGTCAAAATTCTGAATGGATATCCAATATTGTTCTAGTTTCAAAGAATGATAAATTAATTAGAGTATGCATGGATTTCTGAGATCTCAACTTGGCATGCCCAAAGGATGACTTTCCATTACCTAGTATTGATGCTATAGTAGATTTAACAACATGACACTCTATGTTTTTCGTTATGGATGTATTTAGTGGATATAATGAGATTAAGATAGCATGGGAAGATCAAGAGAAAAAAACCTTCACATTCCCTTGGGGTACATTTTGTTGGAACGTCATGCCCTTCGGCCTTAAAAATTCTGGAGCTACTTATTAAAGGGCAATGACCACAATTTTTCATGATATGATGCATACATTTCTTGAAGACTATGTTGATGATATCCTAGATAAATCACATGAAAGGAAATATCATCTAACCCATCTTGTAAAATATCTTCACAAGGTTGGAACAATTCAAAGTTAGGTTAAATTATAAGAAATGTGTATTTTGGGTGCAATCAGGAAAGTTATTGGGTTACATAGTATCAACAAAGGGAATAGAATTTGATCCTGAGAAAGTTCAAGATATCATGGAAATGGATACACCAAAGAACATAAGACAAATGAGATCATTTCAAGGAAGGTTGCAATCCATAAGAAGATTTATATCTCAATTGGTAGAAAAATGCCATTCTTTCACTAGACTTCTACATAAAGACATAGTTTTCAAATGGGATGCACAATGTGAGGAAGATTTTTCCCTATTGAATTCATACATGGTGAATCCACCTATACTTATGCAACCTATCAAAGGAAATCCTTTACTCTTTTACATTTTAGCAACAGATCGATCTTTAGGAGTGTTATTGGCTCAAGAAGATAAAGATGGAAAAGAAAAGGCAATCTATTATCTTAGTAGAACTTTGGTCAAATATGAACTCAACTATAGCTTCATTGAATGATCTTTCCTCATGGTAGTTTTTAATTCCCAAAAGCTACGTCATTATATGTTGGTGCACAAAGTTAAGCTCATTGCTAAAATCGATCCTTTAAAGTATCTACTTAGAGCTCTCACAGGAAGATTGGCCAAATGGGTGATGGTTTTGAGTGAGTTTGATATAGAATATGTGGATAGAAAATCCTTCAAGGGAAAAGTGATGGAGGATAAATTGGTGGAGTATCCTTTAGTTGATAATCATACTATTCAAGTGGAATTTCTAGATTCAAAAATAATTAATGTGGCGGAAAAAACATGGAAACTCTACTTTGATGGATCTTACACCCAACATGGATCGGGGGCAGGTATTCTTTTGATTAACCCTCAAGGTTACACAATCCCAAAGTCATACAAACTTCTTTTTCCATGAACCAACAATATTTCAGAGTATGAAGCCCTAGTTATAGGCATTAAAATGGCTTTAGAGTGGAAAGTGACAAAACTGCAAGTGTATGGGGATTCTCAACTAGTCATAAACCAGATTAATGATGAATACCAAAGAAAGGATGACAATTTGATACCCTAACAGAGGATGATAGATGATTGGAAAAATTACTTTTCTTTGATAAATTTTGAGAAAATTCCAAGGGACAGAAACAAAGCAGTAGATGCCATGGCGACCTTAGCTTCTCTTCTTCAAATTATAGAATAACATGCTAGAAATGAATTCTTGGTGGAAGACTTGGTAAAATCCGCATTTGACCTTCCTGAATCCCAAATCATATGCTTGTTAGTTGGACATGACTCACCTTGGTATGGAACCATTTTTACTTACCTACAAGACCAAACTTTACCCCTGGACCAAACCTGCAATCAAAAGAGACACTTTATATGCCAAGCTTCCCGTTATGCCATCCTTTCCAACACATTGTATCACAAGAGGCTTGATGAAATGCTTCTTAGGTGTCTAGAGGATGAAAAATCAATATTAGGTTTACGAGAGGTTCACGAGGGGATTTGTGGGTCTCACTCTAGTAGGTTAAATTTAGATAATAAAATCCTTCGCATGGGATACTTTTGGCCAACTCTAGAGAAGGATGCTTGTCACTTTGTCAAGATATGTCAGAAATGCCAATACCATGGAAACATGACTCATGCACTAGCACAAGATTTACACCTGATGACCACACCTTGACCCTTTTATCAATGGGGGTTTGATTTAATAGGGATGATTTATCTGCCTTCATCCAATGGTCACAAATATATCAAAACTGCAACAAAATACTTTTCTAAATGGGTAGAAGTTATGCCTTTGACAACTGCAACGGGTAACCAAATCTCAATGTTCATCCTAAATCACATCATTTGTAGATATGTCATACCTCATGCTATAATAAATGATAATGGAAAGCAATTAAAAAAAAAAGATGTGGATGATCTATGTGACAAGTTTCATATCATACATCATTATTCTTCCTTTTATTATCCTCAAGGGAATGGAAAAGTAGAGGCAACAAACAAGAACATTCTCACAATTTTGAAAAGGACAATTGATAATTCAGGAATAAATTGGCATGTACAATTGAATCTGACATTATGGGCATATACGACCAACATAAGGACACCAACAAGAGCAACACCATTTTCATTGGTCTATGGAGTAGAAGAGGTATTACCTTTAAAGGTTGAGATTCCATCCTTGAGAGTCTCCCTACATGGTTTGATAACAGATGAAGATTATATAGTTTCTAGGCTTCAACAACTAGAGTTATTAGAAGAACATCAAACTCAAGCATATGAACATCTCAAGGTATAACAAATCAGAATGTCAAGGGATTACAACAAGAAGATAAATCCTAGAGCATTTCAAGTTGGGGATTTAGTGTTGTGATAAAATCCTAAGAACCAAGTGGAAAGAGAGAAGCAAGGAAAGTGGGAAGGAAACTAGTTGGGACCATTTATCATTACTTCTTATTTTGGCATGGAAACATACAAGTTAGCTAACTGTGATGGAGATGAGTTATAAGAACCTATTAATAACATCCACTTGAAGAGGTTCTATACTTAAGAGGCAAATGAAAGAGTATAAGATGAGAGGAAAGCATCATTCTTTGTAAAATGGAAAAGAGATCCTTAAATAATCCAAAAATAGTGGAAAAGAGATCCTGAAATAATCCAAAAATAGTGGAAAAGAGATCCTGAAGAAATGCAAAAACAATGGAAATAGTCTTGAGAAAAGAGAAAAAAGTGGAAAATTGAGCATGAAGAAAGCAAAAAAATTCAAATTTGGTTCCTGAAAATATGCTTATCTTGGTGAAAACCAGGCAAATAGGTGCCTTGGTAATATATTAAAAAAAAAGAAAAAAAGAAAAAAATCTAAAAAAATGAAAAAGATAAAAAGTGCCTTGGTGAAAACCTAGCAATAGGCACATTGGTAGAAAAAAAAGCAAAAAAAAAGCAAAAAAGAGCAATAAAATCAAGTGGTAAAAACCTGGTAAATAGGCACCATTTGACTGTTAGGTTTTGCCTAGTTTCATGATCCATCTGCATATTTCCTCCATCCATTGTATATATCCTTGCATCTGTCATTTGTGCATAGTCATAATAAAGTCTTTGAGCTGCATCTTGCATAAAATGAGCTTTTGTCATATTTTGGAAGTTTTCCCAAGCCCAACACATTTCTTTTCTAACTGGGGGCATTAATCCAAATCAATAGATTTCACCAAAGCAGACAAAAATTCACACAAATCAATGTATCAAACTACAAACAGATAGACACTCAGTAGTACATTTGAGGCCAAATTCTGACGGCCATTTGTCAGATTTGCAATGCCTAGTTGTCAAAATTTTGACATATGTATCCATCGGCATTTTTACATTGCAAATTTTGATGGAAGTGGTTACCGTCGGTCTGCCAAAATCTAATTCTGTCAAAAACTAGCACATGAATACTAGATTTGTTATCGAATTTCTTATGGCAGACCTATCGGAACTCTGACAAACCATCTGGGTTTCCTGTCAAAAATTACTGTTGGAACACTCATCGGAGATATAGCAAGCCTGTCGCAATTATCTGTCACAAACCATTACTTTCTGACATTTTATCTGTCAGAAGAGTGACGTAACTATAGTGATTGTTCGATAGGTAAACCTGTCGGTGGTATAGCATTCCTGTCGCACTAATCTGTCAAAAATCATTTTTCTCCGATATTATATTTGTCAGAATAGCAACAGTATGTAATAACGTTCTGATGGGATGTCCCTTCGTAGGTATAGCACCACTGTCAAAAGCATTTCCATATGTGTCAAAAAAGAGATGGATATGCACATTAAAGATAACAAAGCTCAAGAGACCGTTGTAGTTGGTCTCTTTCTTCGGTCATATTATTGTCAGTAATATGGACCGAAGAAAGAGACCAACTATGATGATCTCTTGAGCTCTATTATCTTTACTCCTAGCCCATTATTCAGGTCCTAGGCCACCCGCTGGTGGCTGTTGGAATGGTGCACAGGATGGTATTAGTCGAGGTATACACAGAGGTAGTCTCAGAGATGGATCACATTGACTCTAATCTGTCTAATGGCGGCTTGCTCGGGCATTTATGTCTTGAGGTAGAAGGAAAGAAAAAAGATCATGTAGAAGGCCTGGGCACTCTACAAGGTAGGCATCGTGAAGGAGTACAATCTGGCCAAATTTGAGGCTTTTTATTAGGCAAATGAGAATTTTTTTTGGAGGAAGTAGCAGCTAGGCTGATCTCCATTGGTAATGGGATCATGTATCTATATCATTGATTCTGGTTGTTTAGGTTAGCTTTGTACTTGAATTTTTATCTCTATCTCCCTTTGTATGTTTTTCTAGTTGAACTCTTAATATGTAAGGAGAATTATTTCTAGATGAACTCTTAATAATTCAAAGACTTTTTGTGAGGTTGTATATGGCATTGAGTTTCCACCAGTGCAAGCTTCCTGCTCTAGTTAGGCATTGAACTGGGGTCAGCAGGGGTGGAGTAGGTAGCACTGGATGAGCTGGATAACTGTGTTGCTGCTGTTGCAAGTTGGACGGGGACTAGGAGGGGTTTCATGATGGGGAATTTATGAAGATATATAGTTGTTGGCTATTAATGTTTGTTTGATTTTTTCTCATTTCTTATTACTGGCCTTAAAATTGTGTGATATTATCTTGATCATGTTTTCTTGTTAGATGATTTTGTAAGTTTATAACTTGGAATGTGTTTGATTTTAGTTCAGGTGTGGGTGCGGGTGCGCTTCGGGTATGGTTTGGGTACTTCCTGGTTGCTTGAGTTCACTATGGGTCCTTCTGTCTATCTTACCACACACTATAGGTAAAGCCTAGGTCCTAGTATAGGTATGGTGCAGGTATGGGTGCGGGTACAGTTTGAGTACTTCCTGGTTGCTCAAGCTCACTATGGGTCCTTCTGTGAATGACCCACAGAGAACCAGACACCCATGAAGTACCCAAGGGTTGTACTCAAACAAATATACCAAAATATGTGCATGCATATAAAATAAAATATACATTATTTTTAAATTCTCATCAAATCTCTATAAGAATATACCAAGTGAATCTGTATATTAAGCCTTTAAATATTTAGAAGAAAAATATGGACACGAGACTGTAGATGGTGCTTCAAATGAAGAGAATATGAATATGAAATGTCAATTGTAATTTGAATCTTGATTGTTTAATAACATTTTGAGACATCACTTCTAAAAATGTTGCAGAGATCTCTGCGTTAGAAACCAGTCTCAAATGGTGTGCATCAAATAGATTAAGAAACCTTATCATCGAGGGAGACTCGTAGGTCATCATTAACGGAATTACGAAAGGGGAGTTCCAATCATGGAGACTTGCAGATTGGATTATGAAAATCTCAAATCACTTGAAAACATTGGGGGAATATCATCTCCAACATGATTATTGAGAAGGTAATAGGGCGGCAGACCTCTTGGTGAATTTGGGGATCGACAACAATGAGGATATGGGATTTGAGTACGGTGATCACATGCCGATGAAACTTTAGGAGATAATTGAAGAAGACATAGGGACGATCACGAGAAAAGACATAGGTTGATGCCAGAGAATGATTGTTCTGATCAGTGGAAGTGGAATATCCTGTGAGATATTTATCATGCACTTCCAAGCACAGATTCGAGGTAAATTTCTTCTCAGGGACTGCTGCAATGATTAGATAGAGTTGAAGGCCACCATCACTCAAGATACAAGTTGTATCATATATAGTACTGAAGGAGATCAATCAAAAATACCGATGTCAGAGGCACTAGTAAATTTGACCTCAAATTTCGACGAAACTTGGTCGAAATTACGACAGTAATTGGTCAAATTTATGACCAAAACTTTCGTCGGTCTTTTTTTGTCAAATTTTTGACGTATTTATAATTCATTGAAATTTTGACCAAAAAAAGGTCAGAATTTTGACTATAGCCCAGGCTTAAAATCGCCGTCATTTTTTAGTGCATTGGTCAAAATTTTGACCAATACTACCACCAACGATTGGTCGAAATTTCGATCAATGCACTTAAAAATTGATGGGTTTTCCATACTTTCTACCAAACCAATGGTCGAAATTTTGACCATTGTATTGGTCGAAAGCATGGCATTCTCGTCATTTTTTTAGAGTATTGGTTGAAATTTGCGACCACTCGTTGGTGGAAATTATTCTGGAGTTGGTCAAAATTTCGACCAATCTTTGGTGGAAATGAACTGTGGCATTGGTCGAAATTTTGACCAATGTTAATTTTTTTTTAAATTTTTTTTTTTTTAAATTCTATTTGGATTCAACTGTGTAGTTTTTTGAGTCAAACTCATTGACCTTTGATTCATGAGTAGTGGTTTACACAAACCCATCTCTCATGAGAATGAATGGAACACTTAACACTCATTGGCTCTGGGTGATGCTCACAGATGTGAAGCACTGGGACTTCCCGGGAGGTCACCCATCCCAGTACCACTCCAGCTAGAGCGCACTTAACTATAGAGTTTCCTCCATGGTTAAACCCACTCTGCTTGCATCCTCATTTTCAAAACCTTCACCAAGTGTTGTTCCTTTCTAATGGATGGTTCATAAGGCACAACACTTGGTGAAGGTTTTGCAAATGAGGATGCAAGCAGAGTGGGTTTAACCATGGAGGAAACTCCGTAGTTAAGT
>MU223887.1:2209846-2224655 GCA_018584345.1 Thuja plicata
ACACACACACACACACACACACACACACACACACACACACACACACACACACACACACACACACACACACACACACACACACACACACACACACAATGTAAATGTAAAAAGAGAAGACAATACAATATAATAAAATTTTACATATTTGGATAGTTTTTAATCAACAAGTATAACATGGACCTAGATGTACTATTTTTTCAAAATCAATAAAGAGAAGTCCTTTTCTTTCACATGTGTATTAGTTTCATTATCATTTTACAATTAGTCCCTCGGATAAACCAATAGAACTTCTTCAAAGTGATAGTTTGACATGCATGCTTCCTGATTTGATTCATATTATATATTTTCAATTGGTTTTCTCATTTTGCATGGTTAAATTATGTTGTTTGAGGCCTTAGTCAATTGGTCTATCATCTAAGAAGTATTACCCTTTTGAAATATCTCTGAATTTGTTTTAGGTTGCATGTAAATTCCATAACACCTTTGAAGTGATAAGTTTTCTTGTAAAACTGTCTCTGAGGTTGAACATAAGATTGTAATGATCTTGAATCTATTGCCAATGGTAGAATAAGGCACTAGTCTAATCATTATTTGGATTATGGTTATTCAGTTCATTGTTTATATTTTTGTGATATCTTATCTATCTATTCATTTCAAATTACATACACATTTACTAAACATTCTTTCAATTACTTAAAGTATTTCAAATTACAGTTCATGATATATTGCTTTCAGTTAGATTGCTTTCAATTTCCTTGCCATACTTGAGAGAGAAGGTTGAAGTGTTTCTTAATTTCTATAAAAAGCCTTGTAACTTGAAGGATAAGTCAAGGTATAGGCCTACCAACCTTGGTTTTGCAGAGCTATAATTGCAGAATTTCCAACCTTGCTTTGCTTGTGACTTGTTAGTTGGCCAAATCACTTGGGTTTCCAGCATTGGATTGGCAAGTCCATAGGAAATCCAAGCTATTGATTTGAGCACCAACATATTGGCGACTCTGCTGGGGAGTTATCGATGAAAGATAGTGTTGAAGATTACCTAGAAGCTCTAGTGATGTAATTAAGACTCTACTAGGAGAAAGAACTCAGAAGACAACAAGTATTTTGCTTCTGATAAGAAGGTGGTGACTCTATTAAACAAAGCATTTCAGTCAGTGACTCTACTGAGGGAGAAAACTCAAAAGGAGATAGGAAGACAACCTAGAAGAGATAAGAAATTATCCTTTAATAAGTAATAGAAGATCTATTACATGATGTTTAGAATTCTGTTTAAAAGATTTTTGATTCCCATTGATACCAGGCCTTTGGATCTTAGAAAGTTTCAATGCAGCTCTAATGAATTGTTTTCACAGCTTTCACAGAGGGTTCTTGAATTTTATGAAGATTATGATGAATTAGCTCTTGATCATTTGGATTCTTTTCATATACTCCTTAATAATTATGCGGTTGATACAGAAGATGATGCCATGAAGTTGTTTGCATGGTCATTAAAAAATAATGCACAAAAGGAATATGAATCACTACCTGCATAGAGTATCTCATCATGTAGACAGTTTGAGAAATGGTTTCTTGATATGTTTCATAATGCCAGTGGTGAAGGAGAGAACATGTGTTATGAACAATATGAAGACCAAAGTTGCAACATGGAACAGGATCATATTTTGTCTCCACTTAATGCATTTTTTAGTTTGGAGAGATTTGAGGGGGAGTCTATACCATATTTGTTCATAAGAATGACAAGCATTTATAAGGAGATACCATCAGACATTAGACCTCCACTCAAGGAATTCATTAGAAAATTTCAAGAATTGGGAATCTTTCTAGATGACCCTAATTTGAAGTTCCTTATGCATGCATTAGAAGATGATGATGAAGATAGAGAAAAGGAGGCTTATGATCATATTGAACAAAATGGAAATCTCAATGATAAAAAAGAAAACATGTGTTATGAATATAACATGTGCTATGAACAGGAAGAGGATTTGAATTAAATTATGGAAGAGGAATCTTACATATCCCCTTTAGATACATTATTCAATTTAGAAAGATATAAGGGAGAATCTATAATACGTTTGTTCATTAGAATGATAAGGATTTATCGAAAAATACCTTTAGATATTAGGCCTTTTGGAAGGAAATTAATGGATAAAATTTGTGAGTTAGGAATATATGATGATTCTCAACTGATATTTTTTCTTGATCAAGTATGTGAGGAATTGAGAAAAGAAAAGAATAATGACATAGAGGAAGAAAATTCAAATCAGGTTGAAGAAGAATATGTACATGGTAAGATTTGTATGGAGATAGGTATCAATGGCCATGATGGTGAGGAATAAAATCTCCTCAGTACAGAACAAATTTCAGATTTTTTGGATGTTGAATATCATAAGTATGTTCAAAACAATGGTTTAAATTTTTCTTATAATCATCAGGATGTGCATGATCAGGTTATATTTGATACAATAAAATATCGAAAGAGTGAAACATTTGATGAAGGAAATATGTTTATGAATGGTTTTGAAAAATATAAATAATTTTTTGGATATGGACCATGTGTTAATCCATTTTGTGAAATAAATGAAATCTCTCCAGACTATGAAGGTGAATTGGATACAATATATGAGCATGAAGAGTTTTTAGTAGAGATAATTGATGAAGAATTTTTTCTTGAAACAGATGGTGATAATTTTTTGATTAAGCCTGATTTGGATACTATGCTAGAGGATATAAAAACTCTACAAGGAATTGATTATAATAATGATTCAGCCAGTTTTTTGCAAAATTAGAAAAATATGTTGCAAAATGAAGGGAAAAATAGATTTATGGCATACAAATTCTTGGTCAATATGATGAAGTTTGTAGTCTTTTTCAGTCTCTATATGATACAAAATGTGATTTTGAGTATTCCTCCGAGGTAGTGAGGAATGATAAAATCTCAGATGAGAAGAGGATATACTAGACTAATACTTGTAGAATTGGTAATCTTTGAATTAGACATAAAGAAAGTTACAATAATATATTCCCAGTTTGAATGACACAGGTAGGATTTGACCATGAAGGATGTTATGAATAGGTGGATCAAAATAGTAATCTAACTAATAATGATACATTTAAAATGATCTTGTTGCTAAAGGATCATAATCAATTATTTGATGGAGGAAAGAAAACAATGTTCATTTTTTTTGGGGCCTGGGGCCACCCGATTTCACTTTGCGTCAGATTAAGTGTGGATACTTGGTCTGCTTCTCCAAAGATAGCTAGAATCTCACTATGCTCACAGGGAGCATACATCCCCAGAAAGAGCCACTGGTGGTACCCTAAATTTTGAGAATTTAGAAGTCCCAATCCATTATCAAGAAGAAAGTTTCTTCATGCTAAAAAAATCAAAGGAAGGAAGCTTTATGACACAAATAAATGTAACTAACTAATCGAAGCCTTAAAAAAATGCTGGAATTTCAACTTGCTATAGGAATTATTCTGACAGAAGATGAAGATCATCAAATTTTAAAAATCTAAAACCGACCCAGTTCGGGAAATAAAATTTCCTATCTCCAATAGAAATATTAGCTTTTGAAAATGTGTTTTGGATTTTCTACCAAAGCCAAATCCAAAAGTTAGGTAGTTATTTTTTAGTTATTTTATTGTTTTTTTCAAAATAATTTGTAATAAGGGTTGTGTCTTTTCACCCTAAAGAGGTGTGAAAGCCACTCAAACACACATATATACATAATGTAAAATGTAAAGAGAGAATACAATACAATATAATACAATTTCACATATTTGGATAGTTTTTAATCAACAAGTATAACATGGACTTGGATGTACTATTTTTTCAAAATCAATAAAGATAAGTCCTTTTTATTTCACACGTGTAATAGTTTCATTATCATTTTACAATTAGTCCCTCGGATAAGCCAATAGAACTTCTTCAAAGTGATATTTTGATGTGCATGCTTCCTGATTTGATTCATATTCTATATTTTCAATTGGTTTTCTCATTTTGCATGGTTAAATTCTTTTGATTGAGGCCTTAGTCAATTGGACTGTCATCTGAGCAGTATTACCCTTTTGAAATATCTCTGAATTTCTTTTAGGTTGCATGTAAATTCCATAACACCTTTGAAGTGATAATTTTTCTTGTAAAATTGTCTCTGAGGTTGAACATAATATTGGAATGATCTTGACTCTATTGCCCATGGTAGAATAAGGCACTGGTCTAATCATTATTTGGATTATAGTTATTTAGTTCATTGTTTATATTTTTGTGATATCTTATCTATCTGTTCATTTCAAATTACATACACATTTACTAAACATTCTTTCAATTAATTAAAGTATTTCAGTTTACAGTTCATGATATATTGCTTTCAGTTATATTTCTTTCAAGTTCCTTGCCATACTTGAGAGAGAAGGCTGAAGTGTTTCTTATCTTTTATAAAAAGCCTTGTAACTTGAAGGATAAGTCAAGGTATAGGCCTACCAACCTTGGTTTTGCGGAGCCATAATTATAGAATTTCCAACCTTGCTTTGGTTGTGACTTGTTAGTTGGCCAAATCACTTGGGTTTCCCAACATTGGATTGGCAAGTCCATAGGAAATCCAATCTATTTATTTGAGCACCAATAGAGGTCATACACTCCCTAAAAACACATCTTCCAATATAACATATATCCATTTTTATAAAACACACACACACACACACACACACACACACACACACACACACACACACACACACATCTTACATTTTGGTGAACCTGCGGTAGACAACTCTTTCTTTTTGGTGTTAGATGCTTTGCCTCTTTTCTTTAAAGAGTAGCTTTTGGATACATATTAAATTAGTTTTCTTTTATTCTGTTGCATTTTAAAATACAAAAAATCTACATACTCATAAAAATACAAAAAACATTTCTTGCATTTAATTCACTATGAAGATCTTTAAGATGCTTTGGGGTATGGTTATTTTCCTCATTATTCTTCTCTTAGCATATCTTTATAGTACTTATGATGTTTATGAGAGTATCATCCATTTTATCATTTTTTTCACTCTTCATGTTTCCCTTGCTTATGCTATTTTGAGTTTAACTAATACTAGTCTTCCTACTTTCAAAACTTCCATTAAGAATTTGTGTAGCAGACTTATTGCTCTTTTGGATTTTCTGAAGAATTTGGTAGATGATACCCCATTTCATAATCTTCCTAATCCTATTCCTATCATTCCTAATATAGTTACTGATCTTCATAATCCTTATCCTATTATTCCTAATCCAATTCCTAATATTGCCACTCCTATTTCTCCATCTTCTATCCATAGTTCTTCCTACACTCATGATGGGGCTCAAAGTATGGTTCATGATGAAGATGTGCAAGAATTATTTGATTTACCTTCCCCTTCTTATCTGATCCATGATGATATTAAAGGGAAGAGAAAAGAAACTTCTTCTAAACCTATCATTCCACCTTACACAACATTTTCTCATGATCACCGTAAACAATCACCTCCTATAGAAGCTTTACAAGATATGTACACTATAGGATACAATATGGTGGCTAAACAAGGTTATAAGGGTTTAGGGATTGGTGTTAATGAACATGGTATTAAATATCCAGTTCATCTATCCCCTAAACAAGATAAGAATGGTCTAGGATTTCCTCTATCTCAACTTAAGGTGGTTGATTTTGATCATCGCCCTCCTCTTCATGTTCTTGTTTCAACACCTTCCTTAGATTACCCTAATACCCCTCAGGATGTGGCTAAGAAAGTCTATGTTTAGTTAATTAATTATAAGAAAGAAATCTTTAAACCTATGCCAGAAGATGATCTCTCCAAGTACAAATGTCCTTTTCATTATAGTAATACACATTTACTTGCCGATTGTGTGCATTTCAAGATGTATGTTAGAGAAAGAGATTCTTTAGGAATTATATCTCATTCTCGTGCCGTATTACAATTTCTTCATAATTTCCATACGGGGAATACCCCTTGTTCTTCAATAATATAGATCTTTTCCCCTCTTATCTCTTCACTGGGGGGAAAGAGGTACTTCTTCCATTTTTGTAGGATCTATTATGCTCTTAGCATGTATTTTGTTTTGATCTTAATTGGTTATTCTTTTTATATTCTATCCCTATGGTTTTGTATTATGATACGTTCATTATTTTTCTCATAATCATCCATAACTCTCTCCCAGTATTCATGATATCTTTTCTAAGACACTTGTTTTGAAAAGATATCTCTTTGTTACAACATCTCTTGATCTGATTGGTGTATCCCTTGCTTTCATCCCTAGGAGGCAAGGTTCTCCTTCTTTCTCTCTGTCTAAGGATCTACTTTCCTTAGCTTAGTGGCATTTGTTTATTTTGCAACATTATTTCCTTATAAAGACTTATATTTTGGCTATGGATACCCTCTTATATGAGAGGTGATTGTCCTAGGTCATCACCTCTTCTTTATTCTTCAAATTATGTTCTTTATAAACTCTTTCCTTTTCTTAGGTTTAGAGTTTTATTCCTTCATTCCAAGATTCCTCTTCCTCTTGATCGCAGGGGGCTTGATGATTGAATGTTTGGTCCCTCTTGGTTTTTTTTTGAAAGATGAATTTTTATCCAAAGCACTCCTCTATGATGGGGTTCTTTTTGATAAGATCTCTTCCTCTTTGAGGATCCCTTTTCCATATGTGACATATCCTTTTTGCGATTATCTATGCTCTTAGATGTAAGGGTCAATACTATTCGCTAAAAATATAGTGTACATTGTTGCTAACATGATATCTCCTTACTTTGTGAAGTAGGTATCCTCCTTCTCTTCCTTATCATGTCTATTAGGTAGCCACGATAAGGAGGGGGGCATATATAGGGTCTCCCTTATACTATAGTTCATATTTTACAACATGCTAAATCCTCAGAAGATAACACACATAAGTTGCTAAATCCTGAAGAGACACACATTTTTCTTTTTTCTTTTTGCTAAATCCTCAGAAGGTAATGCACATAAGTTTCTAAATCATGAAGAGATACACATTTTCAATTTCAAATATGCTAAATCCTTGGAAGGTAATGCACATAAGTTGCTAAATCCTAAAGAGACACACATTTTATATTCCATAGTGATACAATAATGTGGATCTATGGGTATTTCAAAAGCCGTCAGAAGACGCATTACAATTACAAAACACAATTCAAGGGTGAACCTATTGGGCTCTCCCTCCGTGGTGATTCATGGTAAGGTGGGCATCTTACTCGGTGAGGTAATCACTCTCTCTTTTCTCTCTTTCACTTTCATGCTAGTAGGATTAAATCATGAATCTATGTTATTTATAGTGTTTCTCTTGTCTTGCATATATATTCATTTATGCTTTTATGATAGCTTTCCAAATATGTTATTAGTATAGGAAGCATTTCTTAGTAAGGTTTCCTTTACTAGTTGATTTGGGATTTATTTCTCTTTGCTTTCATACCATTGTGTGTGTATGTGGAGTTAGAATCCTTGGCCCAGGAGCTCATGTCCTTGACTAAGTGATGTTCTACCTCATTATGATCCATTGGAGTCTTTCTTCTAACTTTACTGCGAGTATGTTCGATTTCCATACTCTTGCTAAAGTGGGGGCTTAATGTATCATTTTAAAATGGAAGTACTTCCATGTTAAGATAGTTTATCCCTCCTTAGGGGGTGTTTTGGGCCATCACCATGTTGTCCTCTCATTTTTTTCCCTTTTGCATCTTCTGTGCCTATTTAGGACCCTGATTGGGCCTCTCTGGAAACTGTTTATCCCACCTGGCATATTTTCCAGGGGTCTTGACCCCTGGGTCAAGGTCAACCTCAACCTTGACCTAGGTCAAGGTCAACCTCAAGCCTAACCTAGGTCAAGGTCAACCTCAACCTTGAACCAGGTCTCCCTTTTCAATTGGAAAGTTTGTCGGCTGCCGAGGGACACTAAAAAGTTCATTTTCCTGCTTCCGGGTTGGCTGTTACGGGTTCCAAAGTGATGACTCTTAAATTATATTTAATATAGATCCACTTCTAGGGTATACGTCTAATTGGAATTTAATTCTCCTAATTATGCCTCTCTATAAGATTGTTCCCTATATTTGTATATAAGGAAGCTCTCTTCTCTCATTTTAAATCATCATCTACTTGGAGACAAGCACATTATCGTCTACTTTCAAGCATCCATTATTCTACATGTTTTCAATCTTCCAAGTGTTCAATCAAGGTTTTCAAGTCTTCCTCTCAAGAATTCAAGTTCCCCATTGAAGATCAAGGATTCAACCATTCAAGCCTTTGAAGGAATTTGGTTCAAGCATTGAAGATTTATCATTCAAACCCTATATATATCCATCATGGTGGCGTGATATTCCTTCTAGATTATTTGTGCATCCTCAAGATACATTTATTCTTCCTTTAAGGTGGATTCCAAGCATACAATCATGGAGTTTTATGGTTTCTAATATTGAGTCCAAGATTTCATACTAACATACTTGTTTACATTTGAAATACAATTGCATATCTATTTGAATATCATAGCTTCATTATTAGATTTACTTCTACTAATTGCTAGCATTCTCTAGTTCAATTATTGATTTCAAGGTTAATTCCTAAATTAGGGTTTGACTAAGGAAAACCCCTCCCCCAATAAATAAAACCATTTTTATTGTAGGTACATGTACAAGTTGACAAATTACAGAGCACATTCAGATACCCTTTTCGGCTAACTTTTGGGATCTACGAACATAATTTCTGTCAGAGCAGTGCAGGTCATGTTTGACTATTTGGGGTTCAATTACACCTCTGCATTTGGGTCAAGGTCAACCTGGCTGAGAAAAGGAAAATATTTCTAGGTTTTTTTCAATCTCTGTGTTTCTATTCTAGATTTGGTTGCAGAATTCCCCGAAACTCAATATAGACATCAGAAAACAAGTATTTCTAGATCTTCTACCTTCCAAGATAAATGTTTCATTTCAATTAAGGTTTTAGGAATTTCAATTCTATTGTTTCACTTTATAATTAATAAATTAGATCACCCTTTACCTCTTTATCCATAACTAGTCGATTCCTTTTTGCATTGATCATCTCCTTTCGATTAATCAATTGGGATCTCCTTGTCTTGGATTAGGAGGCCATACACTCCCTAAACACAAACACATATTCCAATATAAAATACATCCATTTTTATAACACACACACACACACACACACATCTTACACTCATTAAATGCAAGCATGATCAACTGGCCTCACACACTTGAATTTAATTTCTTTACATTATACATTCTCTAGGGAATGACAATCCCGTCTTGTCTATCCTGGAGTACATATCCTTGACTACTGTTTTAAGCCTTCCGCTTAACTCAAAGGCTAATCAGTTATATAACATAGCTTCATGTATGTATTTCCATATCCTTAATAGGATCTTTCAATATGCTCAATAATCACTTCAATTAAATGAGAACCATTCTTTTAACTCAGTATCTCAAATCAATCTTATAAATATATCTGGTAATCTTGAAAGAGATTTTATTTATCTCTTTTATAACTAATGCCCAATTAATTCTTGAGATAGTTTGAGCATGAGAAATCTACCATTGTACTTCATTTATTAATTTGAAAATCCTCAGTCTTTTCACCATTTCACAATTCTTTTAAAAGGTTCACTGCTAAACAACAAAAACTCATTGTTTCGCTTACCCTGCTATCGCCATTTGTGAAATAGAAAAAATTTTCCATTTCACAGTTGCTACTTCTTTGGCCCATGAAATAGAAAAAATGATGCTCTTTTGCACATAATTTCAAATTTTATCTTTCCATCATGCCTTTGTCTTTGAAATATTAACACCAACAAATAATTTTGATCTTTCTAATTGGAAAAAAATGATGTTCCAATAGTGGCTCTTTCTAGGGACATATACCCCCTATGGGTATCATGAGAATTCAGTTATCTCTGGAAGAAGCATACCAAGTGTCAATCAATTGAGTTATAGAGTCACAATAAAATAATCACATCATAACAATTTGGCAGCCCTAGGCCACCAAAAATGCAAAAACAACATTTGCCTCTCTCAAAAATCTTGTTTTCATCACATTCCATTGACATCAATCTGAAAATAAAATTGAGATATGTCTGATAAAATATGTTTACACTTATCCCTAGCCAACTGAATTTGCCTTTTATGAAAATAGGTATCTTCAAATTATATACATACTCCTTTTAATATCTTCCCTTATCATATAGTCCACAGTCATATACATTACAACATCCTCTGTAATCAAATGATTTGTTGTGCATAGACATTTTCATCGCTGACTTAGACTAACATACTGTTTTAATCCTATGAAAGGGATAGATGAAAAATTTCAAACCTTTATATTCAGTGTTATTGTAACTATTCTGATTATGATAGCTTTGCAAAGCATACCTTTTCTATGAAAGTCTATGACTTCCACCACTGATGAAGCTATCATAGTATCAGAGTATAAAACATCACTTATTTTATTGATTGCAACTTATGATAATATTTCCATGCTTTTAACATTGTGTTTTTAATCTTCAAAACAAGGTACATTGCTCCAACTTTCCTTTGGATTTTCTGATGTTTCATCATGAAAAAGACCTTGAAGAAGATTGAAACCTTTAGGTTTTCCTTCTTTTATATGCTGATCAGATTGCATGTATTCATTAAATGAATCATCCTTTTGAGTATCTTCATGTGCTTCATCAATGAGGCCAGTGTCTTCATTATCTCCCAAAATTTCCTCCTCTTGCATGTGTATTGATTCACTAGTTTGTTTGTTTTGGTGGACTGAGAAAATTTTTGCACTATTTCTCTAAACATGTTTTTGATATTCAATGTCTAATAAATCTAAAATATCTTATGCACTAAGGACACCCTCTCCATTACTATCATAATCACTGATTTGCATTTCCAGAAAAATCCCACCATGTATGAAATCTTCTTCATTTTCATCTGTTTTAACATATGTGTCATCATGGCTCTCTAGCATGGATGCCTTTTTATCTTCTGCCTGGCTAGTGCACACATCTTCCTTATTTAAGTTTGGAACATCACTAGATTCATCTTCTATAATTCCTTCATATATAATTATGATAAGAAGTCTTACTTGAGGATTATAAAAAATCCCTAATTCAGGCATTTTATTTGGTAATGAAGGTTTTATATCCACATGTATTTATTTATAAATGTTAAACATCCTCATGAATACTTGTGCTGTAGTTTCATCTTCATGCCTCCTTATATATATAAATTCATCCAAAGAAGACATACATGACTCTTGTTCTAGAGTATAATTCTGAGTGTTTTTTAATATGGAGCATATATTTTTCTTCTCCTCATCCTTCTCCACATCTGCATCTATACCACATGTTGTATCCACACACGAATTGTTGCTTTCCTTCACCTTCTCTTCTCTGATGAATTCTCTTAACGTGTCAAGAAATGCATGCTTGAGTATCTGGGATATGTACCCACCTTTGGAATCATCATTCTCTATGTATCTTCTGAAACATGAATCTACACAAGACTCTGAATCCATAGTATGATACCTGAGATTCTTCTTGTGTATACAAATACTCTTCCTCTTCAATTATGCCATGAAAGTCATCTAAAAACCATTGCTCAAACTCTTTCCATGATGAGATTCTCTATGTAGGAAGAGATTCATATTATTTTTTTGCATAATCATTTAAAGTCCTGACAAAAAATTTCATCACATAGTCCTCTACACAAATCTCATGATTTTTGTATAAATGTGTAAATGCATCCAAATTCTCAAGTGTTGATTCATCCCATTCCCTATGAAACTTTGGTACAAGCTGTGAAAGTCTAGGGAATATATTATTAGGAATACATTGAAATCTTCTGAGATCCAATGACGTGATGCCATCTGGAAAAAATGGTTTTCTCTAAAATGATTGCTTATTTTGGTACATTTGTAGTAACTTCTTTCTTTATATATTAGGTTCTTGTCAATAGAGTCACCACCTCTTTCAAAGATGAAAACTTTACTTATCTCCTTTTGGGTCTTCTCACTCAGTAGATTCATTGAATGAAGTGTTTTATTAAATAGAGTCACCACCTCTCTTCGAGGAAAGTATTGTTTGCTGGTCTTCTAGGTTATTCCCTCTAACAAAGTAAAATTCTATCACCAAAGATTCTTAGAAAACTTATTTACAACTCCCAGGAGAGTCGCCAATATGTTGGTTCCCAAAACTGCAGATTGGAAATCCCAGAGATTTTTCCAATTCTCCTAGATTGCATCAATTAGTCTTGGCCAACGAATGGGAATAGTACAATTCCCCTACACTTCAGGCTTCACTAAACCTAGGTGGGTAAACCCTCACCACTAACACAAAGGTGTATTTATATAGAGAATTTAAAATTGTTTGATTTCTCAAGGTGGAAAATTTTTAGTAATAAATGAGAAGGGGGGGGGGGATAATCAGTGGCCTCAAAAATATTCCAATTAATCAACCCAAAAACTTAGTACCATAATATTAAGCCTCTAGTTATCTTCAGTCCTATAAGATGAATGCCTTCAAATATACTTATCAAATTACTACTTCTCGAAATGCTTTGTTAAATCTTATTCTGTATGTTTACCGAATAGCGGTATGTTAATTTATCAAAAAAATAGTAAATTACTTAGAGTATACCGATCAATCTATATTAGCTATGTGTAATACAAAAAACTAAAGTAATGATTCATAAACACATTGACACATGGATTTTAAACGTGGAAACCCTATTAGGGGAAAAATCACTTGGGACCGGTAACCCAAAATTTTCACTCTTCTAAAGTGATCTCGGTAAAGAGCCAACCTTGTTAAAGGTTACAAGCACACTGTTATGTGTGACCTTGTAAGAGGATTTAAAATATTAGTTTGTCACTTGATATCGGGCATTTCTATGCTACCTTCCTTGTCCAAACTCTTCTGGTTTTTCAAATGGTATCTGGCATCTCATGCTATCTTCATGATCAAAATTTTTGATACTCCTTGGGATGTATCTCAATATAGAAAGGATCTTTAAATCCTACTCAGTTCAGAGACTTTCTGAATCAATGGTTAAATTGAAACAGTATGATCTATTCAGATACAACTTATACTTTCAAATTTTTAGATCTATTGTAAGCTCATAAAACTAATCTGATCAATATATCCGTTTAATACCTTTGCTCCACTTTTGTTCTGCTTAGTAATGCTATGCTCTGTTGCTTGGTGTCCATAGAGAAATTTAGCTCTCTCCTCATCTTGATTGATCAGGATTGTATGAAGTTTCTCTTCATCAATTTCTCTTCAACATCCTCTTTTTCATTCAATCCCCTTAATTCAAAATGAATTAATTTTGTCTCTTTATAGACATGGTATCACTATTTGTTAGGTTCTTGATTTTCTTGATCTTGGTGTGATCCACAATTTTAGCCAATCTAATTTAAAGAAAAACTCTGATTTTATCTCACAGAGATCTTCTTGCCAATTGGACAAAATAGCTTTAAATCCTTTACTTATATCTGGCTTTATCTTGTCCATGAAAATAATGATAACTACCAGTTAAGTCTATATTTAGCTCTGCCAGCTAGATATTTTGTCATTTCTGAACTCAAGTTAATTTTGGTGTTTTAACTCTTTGATATCTTCGGTCATCACTTCAGTTTTCCTTGGGCTTCTCCATCAGTTTACACTATGATTCTGGCCATCGGTTATGCTTATGATTTTGCTCATCGATGTTCTTTCTTGGGCATCACTGTGACTTGACTTTCGGTGATCTCTGTCCATCGGGTTTCACTAGCCGTCAATGTTTGAAGTCACATAGTGAATGCTTGTCTTTTATGAATTATTGAAAGCATAATATTTATCTCTCTGATTCTCTAAAGTATTTGACACTTTGATTATAACCGATTATATTATATCAAGTTGACATAAATGCCAATATAATCCATTAACTGATTTAATGTCTTGCATTATCCTTCTACATTTTGGTGATCAACTTAACATCTTCAAACATTCAATCAGTTACATGTCTTGAATCTCTCCCTTTGGCATTGATGGAAACATAAAACATTATCATAATATACTATTACTAATACAATATGAAATAAAATAGTTTCATCAATATTTCCTATTGTAACTATTACAAATGTCTGGCTTTTGGTAAGCTCAAAAATAGCTTTGATTTGTTTCTTGTAGAATGGTTGCCTTCAATCTTCAATCCCTTCACTGGATAGATATAGCATCTAATGTCTCTGTTCTGATATGTGCTTTGTATTGATTATTCCCCTTCTTGATAATCTATTTTTCCTTTGACAACAATTTCTCTCTTGTATGAACTCTCTCCCTTTGTTACTTCTCTCCCTGAGATGGATATTTCATATGTAATCAATTTCTCTCCCTTTGAATATTGATTATCTCTTCATGGATAATGACTAATTCTCAAGAACTTCACTTCATGGATAATGGTATAATCATTTCTGATCAATGAGATAATCTCTCCTTTATGATAATGAGTCTCCGCCCTTATGTTAATGAGATAATCTCTCCCTTTGACAACAATGCCAAACAAATTTTTTTTATATCATCTTCCATCCCTTTATATAATATATTCCTTAAATTTCCCTAACCATCAGCAATACAATATCTCTTGTGTCAGTGTATATTTGTACCTTACTGTGTATAGATGTATATGTTTCTATCATCTTGTGATATTTTTCTTGAGCTGTTAAACTCCTTTTCTAAGCACACAAGCTTTGATACCAATTGTTAGTAATAACTAAGAGAGAGGGGGGGGGGGGGGGGGGA
>MU223887.1:2224705-2247725 GCA_018584345.1 Thuja plicata
GGTGAATCAGTGACCTCAAAAATATTCCAATTAATCAACCCAAAAACTTAGTACCACAATATTAAGCCTCTAGTTATCTTCAGTCCTATAAGATGAATGCCTTCAAATATACTTATCAAATTACTACCGCTCGAAATGCTTTGTTAAACCTTATTCTGTATGTTTACCGAATAACAGTCTGTTAATTTACCAAAAAAAATTAAATTACTTAGAGTATACCAATCAATCTAGGTTAGCTATGTGTAATGCAAAACACTAAAGTAATGACTCATAAACACATTGAAACATGGATTTTTAATGTGGAAACCCTGTTAGGGGAAAACCACTTGGGACTGGTAACCCAAAATTTTCACTCTTCTGAAGTGAGCTTAGTGAAGAGCCAACCCTGTTAAAGGTTACAAACACACTGTTAGGTGTGACCTTGTTAGAGGATTTAAAATATTAGTTTGTCACTTGATATCAAGCATTTCTATGCTACCTTCCTTGTCCAAACTCTTCTGGTTTGTCAAATGGTATCTAGAATCTCATGCTATCTTCATGATCAAAATTTTTGATACTCCTTGGGATGTATCTCAATATAGAAAGGATCTTTAAATCTTGCTTGGTTAAGAGAATTTCTGAATCAATGGTTAAACTGAAACAGTATGATATATTCATATATACAACTTATACTTGTAGATTTTCAGATCTATTGTAAGATCATAAAACTAATCTGATCAATATATCCTTTTAATACCTTTGCTCCACTTTTGTTCTGCTCGGTGATGCTATGCTCTGTTGCTCGGTGTCTGCATAAAAATTTAGCTCTTTCCTTAGCTTGATTGATCAGGACTGTATGAAGTTTCTCTTCATCAGTTTCTCTTTAGCATAATCTTTTTCATTCAATCCCCTTAATTCAAAATGAATTAAGTTTGTCTCTTTATAGACATGGTATCACTGTTTGTTAGGTTCTTGATTTTTTTGATCTTGGCATGATTCACAATTTTAGCCGATTTGATTTAAAGAAAAACTCCTATTTTATCTCGTAGAGATCTTCTTGCCAATTGGAAAAAATAGATTTAAATCCTTTGCTTTTCTCTGGCTTTATCTTGTCAATGAAAACAATGATAACTACCATTTAAGTCCATATTTAGCTCTGCTAGCTAGATATTTTGTCATTTCTGAACTCAAGTTAATTTTGGTTTTTTAACTCTTTGATATCTTTGGTCATCACTTCAGTTTTCCTCGAGCTTCTTTGTCAGTTTGCACTATTATTCTGGCCATCAGTTATGCTTGTGATTCTGCTCATCGGTAATGCTCGTCGGTGTTCTTTCTTGGGCATCACTGTGACTTGACTTTCGGTGATCTCTGTCCATCAGGTTTCACTAGCCGTTGGTGTTTGAAGTCACATAGTGAATGCTTGTCTTTTTTGCATTACTGAAAGTATAATATTTATGTCTCTGATTCTTTGAAGTCTTTGACACTTTGATTATAACTGATTATATTATATCAAGTTGACATCACTGACAATACAATCCATTAACTGATTTAATGTCTTGCATTATCCTTCTGCATTTTGGTGATCAACTTAAAATCTTCAAACATTTAATCAGTTACATTTCATCAAAAAATATTCCTTGAGACTGATCAAAATGAAAAAATACACTTCTTACTTGTGCTTAAAAGTTATGAACACTTATGAATGCTTTGTAAACAAAATTTGTATTTGTCTCTAAGGAAAATACTTCGGGTACCATATAATATAATTCACTAGGATGAAATGAAAGAACTTAAATTCTCATACAACCATAAAAAACCTTCTTTAATGAAATACATAGGCCAGTCCCTTATCCAACTAATTGGGCGGAATGTAGTCAAGCTTTATTTTAACCCTCATGTACACTCTACAATTCAATTTTAGATTCTCTTCCCCATGACATCAAGGATGAATTGATGATAGTATTTGTTTTAGTCTAAAAGAATTTTAATTCCTTTGTAGAAGATCAATTAGACAAGGATTTGCATAGATGAGAAATTTGTATACAACCCTTGATGTTCGAAAACTAATATTAAAAGACTTCAATTTTACAACATCTAACAGTAAAGAGAAAACTCAGTGTAATTGAAATGCAAAGGACCAATCCAATCAAAGACAATGAACTTACTTCTTGAATATTGGACAAGAAACACATTTTCTTTGTATTAATAAAAAAGGTGAATACAAATTGATTTACATTTTAGTTGCAGTCACCATCCATGCTATCTTCTTACAGTACCCCTTTTCTTCTCCCTTTTTAATATATTTTTCTCTACACTCTCTTGACATCCCTTTTATATAATACAAAGGGATGCAACAAGCTAAGGACCATTACAAAATGTCTATTCTAAACTAAAACCCTATTTTAGGTCATAATTTTAAATTTTATATCTAATTCACAACAAATTAACTCCATTCAGTTGAAGTATCCCAAGAATGGATAGCACTTCATCATCAAGATCATCATCAATCCAACCATTTTCATTCATCTAGATTTCCTGTGCAAGGTCATGCAACTCAGCTTGATCCTTCTCTGCTTATAACTCATACATGTCACACTCATATGTTGCATAACTAGTCCTGAGTTCGCAGACTACTATCATTAGGTTTTTAAGAAGGTCTGGTTGATCTTCTTATATCCCTATTAGATCGGGTTGCATCAATTGATGTGGATTTTCATTCCAAGGATTAAAAACCATTGGTAAACCCATCCTCTAGCTTGAAATTCAAATCTATTGTACTCACGTTGGTTTTTACCCACTTATAGAAACATTTAAGGAGTTTACCACCTTTTGAAACACGTAATTCCATTTCCTCATTAAATGCAAGCATGATCAGATGGTCTTGCACACTTGAATTTAATTTCTTTGCACCATACATTCTCTAGGGAATGACAATCCTATATTTTCCATCCCAGAGTACATATCCTTGATTACTATTTTAAACCTTCCGCTTAACTCAAAGGCAAATCAGTGATATAACACATCTTCCCGTATGAATTTCCATATCCTTAATAGGATATTTCAATCTGCTCAATAATCACTTCTATTAAATGAGAACCATTATTTTAACTCTGTATCTCAGATTAGTCTTTTAAAGATATGCAGTAATGTTAAAAGAGATTTTCTATATCTCTTTTATAACTAACCCCCATTTAATTCTTGAGACATTTCAAGTGTGAGAAATCTCCCATTGTACTTTAGTTATTAATTCAACCATCCTCAGTCTTTTCACCATTTCACATTTCATTTAAAAGGTTCCCCGTGAAACATCAAAAACTTGTTGTTTCACTTACCCTGTTATCACCACTCACAAAATAGAGAAATTTCACCATTTT
Organism: Thuja plicata; assembly: GCA_018584345.1. Classification (NCBI taxonomy): domain Eukaryota; kingdom Viridiplantae; phylum Streptophyta; class Pinopsida; order Cupressales; family Cupressaceae; genus Thuja; species Thuja plicata. The sequence continues at coordinate 2,228,059 of MU223887.1, forward strand.
GTAGCTCCTGCTTCTTTAGCCCGCAAAATAGAAAAAAATGATGCTCTTTTGCATTTAATTTCAAATTTTATCTCTCCATCATGCCTTTGTCTTTGAAACAATAACACCAACAGATAATTTTGATCTTTCTAATTGGGAAAAAATTAATGTGACAACACCTTGGCCATTTAGATCTTCCATATCTTAATTCCAACTTCCACCTGCAACATCGAATCTGATGAAAGAAGTATTCATACTCCCATGGTTGAACCAGTGAGAGTTGTACAGGATTCATGGTTGAAATATGAGGATAGCAGTATTCATATCATAATGGTTTGTCAAACTCACCAGTGATGGTTTTATGTGCTAGGAAGTACCACCAAATTTTGATGATGATAATTTAATCCCTGCATTCTTTGCAGTAATGATAGTTGGTTGCATTCATGTTAGGAGTAGTTTTGCATAAAAGGATTTCCTTGGGTTAGGGAAAGAGGTTTCAAAAGGGTTGATATCATCAAAAATAAAAGTTCTCTTTTAGGTTGAATATGTTGGAATTTAATAAAAAAATTGCATATCATTAATCATTAATCATTAATCCATATTTATTATCTATTGTTTCTTAAAGTTATTGCTTAAATCATTAAACATTACTCATCAATCATTGTTCATCCATTAAGGTGTATTTATTCATTTAAAGGTGCATTTCATTAAAGGTATATATGCATAGAAAAAGAATAAAAAATAAATACATTTCCTCATCTAGTTCCATTGCATACCATTGGATAAGCATCATTAAGAGCATTAAATAAAAGCACTTTTTATCATACATGTGCATCCATCTAAGTATTTTCATACATAAGACAACTCATCCACATAATATAAAAGTAAATGCATAATCATATAGAAGTGCATCCATAAAGAATCAAAATATAAAGTCTAACATATAATGACATCATAAAGAGAATATAAAATCAAGAGAAAGAGGGTCTATCATAACAAAAATAATCAAATGTCCAACATCATATCTATAAATGTATATCCAAGGTAAATAAATCAAAGGAACATAAAAAATCTTGGTCAAAGTACATCATGATACATCACAACAAGAGGGAGGCTCATGATCAACTATGGGCACCACTTGCACCATCTGTCCCATCAGTGTCACCTATGTCACCTACATCACTTGTACCACCTGGGCCACCTGTGTTATCTATCCCTCTACTCGCTCAACTACCATGATCTATCTAAGGCATATAACTAGTACCCGCAATACTAGGCCTATGTGCCATCATAGTCATGAAGCTCAGCATCATAGGCACAACTTGATCAATCCGACTACTCATAGCTGTCATCCCAGCCTGTAGAGCCCTGACATCTTGCGTAAGCATATCCATAGCTAGTGGAACCTATCAAGATATAGGAACCTATGAAGCTATCGGAACCTATGGTACTACTAGAATTACCAGAATCACTAGACCCTACTGCACCTATCTAGCATGCACTAGCTAAGCCTGTCTGGCTACTCTTTGTCATCCCTATCCCCAAACTGCCAATAGAACCTATAGAACCCTGCCACCAACCCCCTACCCCTCATCTGTACTCTGCCACCCCTCATCTAAACCCTACCACCCACCCTTGGTCACCTCTCAATCTCACTCTTCCTCCACCTCCCCCACCATCTCCATCGCCACCTAACCTCAAAACTCTCTATCTCGGTGCTTTGTCACCACCTCTCCCACTGCCTCCAGCTCCATCATCATCTGATTGATTATTAATGTCAAGTATAGGCTCTACTAGGTCTATAAATCTAGGGAAACTTTGCTAAGAAAACCACTGAGTGTAATTTACGGACATCCTTGCATCATCTATGTGATCTAGCATGTCCCAAACCATGTGACCCATCTAGTATATCTCATCACATGCATATCTATAGTCCACTTGTGGACTCCACATAGATATCACTACTTGAACCTGAGCATACAAAGCTAAGCCCTTTGGGAGATCCTATGTCTAGCTGTATTGCCTCATCACTCTCTAAAAAAAGAATCACTCAATAATAAATGGAGATCAACCTATCATCAAATGAGGTGCAAATATATATGGTAGCTTTGTATCATCCTAATGTCATACCTCATAGCCAAGGTAAGGTCACCACATGACCTGATCAATTTCATCAAGCATCTTATGCCAGAACTCTAGCTTGCACATATGGGGTTGGACTATTATACCCTCATACAAATAGCCATAAGGTCATCTTGGATCTTTGTGCCTAGCAGGGATCAACTGTGTAACTGGAATATGCACCCATGTCCAGAGCTGTAAAACTACTGCACCTGCTAATAGTGTAGCACTACCTCTGTAAACTGTGTTGTAACTCATGATACAATTGTGCCAATACACAGGAACTCCAATCAAATCATTGTAGATCTACGATCATGTCCTTGAGGATCCAACCCTAACCAATGAAAAATCCATGACCTCGCCTGTCAGGAAGTAGGAAACCACCAATCAGAGAGTGCAAAACTATAGGAAGTATCGATAATGAGACAAACTGAGCCCATGGTATTCTCTCATCACCGATATTAGGATCTAAGAACACACGTCTGCATGCTACGCCATCGTAGACATGATCATAATATACCAAATCTCCTCAATTAGGAATCTTCAATAATTTGTACACATCCTGTGGCATGATCATCATATAACCTAAAGGTAAGTTGAAGGTATTATGGTCACAGTGCCATTTCTCTGCTATAGCTATAAGTAAACCCCAGTTCATCTGGAACTGAGGCATATATAACAAAAGGGATAAACCAAAGTGACCTATAACTCACTGCTCCTAGGTAGTCAGCTGATCTACCATATCCAAAGGCCATGGAGGTAATATTTAGATGTACAACTTCTAGAATCATACCTATTTTTCAATCAAGTGGAATCATGTTATTATCATCATTTTTGTGAATCATCACAAGTTAATCATCAATTATCCTATCATCCTCACTCTTCTCGAGCACATCAATTTTTTTTCTAACTCTATATCGTGAGAAGGAAAAAAAATCAGTTGTCCTATCAACCTATCAGGATTGACATCACAAATATTCATCAAAATGTTGGAACTAACATCAAAAACACTTGTTTTCATCACATATCAGGCTAAATCAAAGAATTAATCGATCAGACATGCAGTCAAATCAGAGGATGATTAAATCAGGATTCAAACTTTCAAATCAAGCTACACATCATTTCATGTGGGTGTACATGTCATTTCATATCATCATATGCACCACACTGTCTACACGCTAGTTAAAGCATGCAACACACTATTTTTTTCTTTGGAAGTGTCACATCAAGGTGTACATGTTAATTCTTCTAGTAAGCGTTACTTCATCTATCATATGTGCTAGAATAATTGGTTTTCTAATCTAGGGTTTTCTATGCACTACTTAGCCTATCATACGTGCTGAAACTCTATTGGGAAACACATTTATAAGCACTATTTCACTCTATACTACGTTCTACTTCTAGCCGTGGATGCGTTACTTGACTAGTGTACACGCTACTTTAACTATTGTACGCGTTACTTTGCAGGAAAGTTAAAAACTTAATCTAATAACGCATGTAAATCCTACAAAAGAGCAGTTAAATTTGAAATTGTTCAAACAAGAAGGATTGGAATACTCACCAGAGGTCTGTACTCTATAGGATGATAGAATTTGTGCCCCTATTTGAACCTATGCTCTTGAATCGGAAAAACCATCACTATCAGTCTTCTAGTCTCTTAGAGCAAAAGTGAAGGTAAAAAGTGAAGATGACATGTACAAATGACATTTTTATCCCCTTTTATACCTTTTTGACCTAATCCAAAGGTTGAAAATTCATCACCGAGGCACTTCTTCAAACATTAGTTTTATCAAAAATTGAATCATAATTGACCAATCACACTTATTTTTGATATCTTTTTCACATCAATTTTTCTTTCATTTCCGAGGGGGAAAGATATCATTAGGATACAAAATAAATCAATCAAATATGGGGCATCCAAGTTTCATAATTATCATTGGGGAATTTCAATTAGGTTTTTATTTTTCACATCAAGGAATCACATCAGGGTTTCCATCAAATCAGTTGCATCAACGAATCAGTCATCGAGATTAGATCAGACATCAAGCACTAGACATTCTTTGAACCAATGCGCTTCGCACAACGATTCAAAGAGGGGCATTTGTAGACACCTAAATTTGGCTAGACAAATCAAGCAAAGAGCAAAGTGAGACAATCAAGAAAAATCATGAATTAATTGAATTATCAAAAGCCTTTGGATTAATTAAATCAAAAAAATCAAATAATTGTGCAATTGATATTAATCAATTAATTGCATAGTTAAAATAAAATTAATTCTAACCCATTGAAGGGTGCACATGGCTAAACAAATTCAATTAAATCATTTAATTAATTCCTAATATTTCTCACCCATGACATGGGAAAATTAATTTCAACCAATGAGAATTCAAAGAATGAGCTCACATGGATCAAGCCCAAATTGATCCTCCAGCACACATCTTGGAGTTGCATCTTGACCACTCATTTTTCCCCTTATTTGAAACCATAATTTAAATTGTCTTAACCTTTGAGACAATTAACTCAACCTAACCCTAATCAAGGTTAAATCAACTCTACCCCCTACCCTTGGGAAATCCTTTAAATAGAGGCCATTTGAGTACAAAACATATAACACACATTCATGAGCTAAGCATCATCACTATAGGCATTTTGATTTGGAGTTCATAGCTTTCATTTTGATTTCAATTTGAAAATAGTGATCATCTTTGAAGCATTCTAGAATATTTTGAGCTAAATAAGGTTAAATCACATCAAATAGCTTCAATTCTCATTACTAGGACTTTTATTAATGAATTCTTAAGCTGGGAGCATACTATTTTCCTTCCTAGATAGAGATCCATGAGATGCTCATTGCTTTATTTTCAAATCAATTAGCTTATCATTGTTGAATTTTTTTGAATTGATTAGATAGAAAACTAATTTCATGAAGGTATGATTTTCATATACACAACAACCATAGATAATCTATAATGCACAACCAAGTTTTGGTATACATAGTAATATAGATTAAGTGGAGAGTTTACCCACACAGTATTGAAGGTGTGATATATCAATATGCATACACTACCCATACAGGGGCAATATTGGTTGAATCATGAATGACCAATGTAACTATCTCATGTGACACTATTGGGGATAAGACACACTCAAAATTGTAGCTCAGGAAAAGATGATGTTTGGTACCTATTCATTAAAACATGGACACATCAAGTGAGACTCCTCGTAGAATCCAAAGCACATATATGTAATAATCAAAGTGCACCTAATAGAATACGATAATTTAGTGGCATAATCAGTCATATACATTAGAATTCTATGAATCTGGTCATTCCATATTTAATCCTCAATGTACATCATAATAAAAATTTAATTTAAATTAAAATATTAAATAATCATTTTATGGTAATACGAGCATATAAAAGTGAAAATCTAAAAAACTATCTATCAACATGATAAGGAACAATATTCAAAAGAACAATAACAATCATCATGATAATCATAATCCAATGTTATTGAATGTAAAACACAACATATATCATCATAAAGAATCATGTCACATGATAGCTATATCATCATACAAATATGATCAAAATGGTAAGCACAAGTATAATCTAACATCCACATTAGCAATAATACTGGTAAAACCAAAATAATGTAACGTAATTAGATGCATCACACAATGTCAATATTTGATCACATCATACCAATAGTGATGAGATAAGGAGAGAGTCTATCTAAACAAATTACAAAATAGAATGCAACCATGGGAGGCACTAAATCCTCACCCTAGATATAAGCTTACTCTTGAAAGCCTGCAAAAAGATAGGACTATAAATCTCTCAATTGTGAAGCATCCTCCCAAGTAGATAAAGTCTCATCATTTGGGTCTCATTGAACCCTTACCTTCTCAATGCTAAATAATGTATATGGGTTTAAAATAAACAAGCCCATCCTATACTTTTAAAGCACCCCAATCAAGAACATGTATCACATTAGAAATATATTGTCTCAACATAGAAACATGAGACACATCATGGATGTGCGATAAGCTAGGAAGTAATGTAAAGTTATAGGAAACAAGATGGTAAATCCTATCAAGAATCTCAAAAGATCCAAGAAAATATAGTGCTAAAATAGATCCTTTTCCATAATGGATGGGGATCTTGTGCGACTGAACTCACAAAAATACACAGTCACACAGCAAGAACCGATGATCTAACCTATGGGAATCAACATACTTGTTATGTTGATCCTAAGGAGTAGCCAAATTATCTCTAATATGAACCACCTATTGCTCCTTATCTTGAAGAATCTCAAGAGACAACACTACACAATCTTCCAAATGATCCCAACTCAAAGGTGTACAAGACTATCAACCATACAAGGTTTGCAAAGGTGACATGCCAGGAGAGCTATGGTACCCATTATTATATGAAAAATAAAATAGGTACAAATATCCCTCCCACCTTTACTGATGATCCATCACATACACATAAAGTATGTCCTCAAGAACTTGATTCCCCTTCTATGATTAACCATCAGCCTTGGGGTGATATGAAGAACTAAAATTGATCTGCACACCCAAAGTATGTTGGAGAGATTTCCATAGTTCAAAATTAAACATTGGATCTTGATATGAAATGATCCTACAAGGTATCCCATGAAACCAAACTATATCCTCCATCAACACATGTGCTACTAAAGTAGAAACATAAGAATCTCTCATGGGTGAAAAGTGAGCCACCTTGGACAAATTTTCCATAGTAACCATAATGGTATCATGACGACGTGATGACATAGGTATCCCAGTAATGAAATCATTATATATAGTGCCCCACTTCCACTAAGGAATAGATTGTGTCTACAAAATACCTACTAGATGTTGATGTTTGACCTTCACTCTTTGACACTAGAGGAATCTAGCCACAAAATCAGTAACTTCATGCCTCATCCCTAACCATTAGTATAATTGTCTAAGATTTGCATGTGTTTCCTCAATGCTATGATGTACATAATTCATCACATTATATGGCTTAGACTAAACTAAGGAACAAAGATCGCTTGAAACTAAAACATAAATGCGCCCATGGTGCTGAAAAGGCACATCTAACTCTAAGGAGTAACTTGAAAACTAACCCACAAGGGTACACCTAGACTTAATCTCTTCTTAACTTCCTAATACCAAGAGTCACCAATTGAAGCCTCAAGAATATGAATATCAAAATCTAAACCAAGAGACAAAAATAAGACCTTATGCTTTCTCCTACTCAAGGCATTTAATACAACATTATCTTTCCCCTTGATGTAATGAACATAAAAATCATACTCACAAATAAACTCCATCTAATGATGTTGTCGTGCATTCACATTCAACTAAGTAAATATATACTGCAAGATATGATAATCGTTATACAACTCAAACATGTGAACCAAAATAAAATGCCTCCAACACACTAGCACATGCACAATTGCCGCTAACTCTAAATCATGGGCGAGGTATTTCATCTCATGATCCTTGAGATTTAAGGACTCATATGCAATCACTCATCCCTCCTACATAATAAATTCCCCAATGCCCTCTAATGATACATTAGTGCATACCATGAACTCACCTATATGATATGGAAATTGCAAGATAGGTGCACTAGCCAATCGCTCTTTAAGAGCCTAAAAGATGAAACACACTAACTGGTCCAAAAAAATTCTTCCTTTCCTCTCAAGAGAAGTGATAGGGTTTTTCAACTAGGAAAATTCTTTCACAAATCAGTGAGTGTAACCTACCAAACCCATGAAAATATGAACCACAGGAACACTGGTTAGCATTGATCAATCCATAATGGACTGGATCTTCAAAGGATCCATATAAATACCCTCTCCTAAGATGATATGGCCCAAATACCTCACCTCAGTATGGAGGAACCCACACTTGAAAAAGTATCCAAACAAATGATGGCCATGAAGAAATTATAAACCCTGATACAAATGGCCCTCATGATCCTCCATAGTCCTTGGATACACCAAAATGTCATCCAAAAATACAAGGAGAAAAAGATCAAGATATGTGCAGAACACACCAGTCATCAAACTCATGACTACTAATGGTGCATTGGTCAACCCAAAGGGTATAACAATAAAATCATAATGCCCATATTGACTAGGAAAAGCTATCCAATGAATGTCAGCCTAATGGATGCAAAGCTAATGGTATCCAAAATTAAGGTCTATCTTTGAGAACACTCTCGCTCCCTTCATCTATTCAAACAAGTCATCAATTCTCATCAAGGGATATTGGTTCTTCTTCATCACCTTATTCAACTACTAGTAGTCAATGTAAAAATGCAAGGATTCATCTTTCTTCTTCATGAAGATAACTAGTGCTCTCCAACAGGGAACACTAGGATGAATATAGCCCTTGGCTAACAAATCCTCTAACTACAAAAGGATCTCACTCAACTCCTAAGTTGTCATGTCATAAGGTTTCTTATAAATATGCTTAGCTCCAAAAATGAGACTGACTCATAAATCTATGTCACACTTAGGTGGCATACTTGGGATCTCACTAAAAAATACACATGCAAACTCTCAAAGAAGTGAGTGATCATCAAGAGACATCTCAATCCTATCAAGGTCACTAGTACAGAATGTGAAAAAGTGGAAACCCTATTTCATACCCCACTCCATCTCTATAGCTAAGGTCATGAAAAGTAAAATAGGTCTCTGGATCCTTGCAAGCTTGACATGACGACCTATGTCATCCACACACTATAACAACTTACAACAACAATATACACATACCTAGTGAGATTTTAACCAATCCATACCCAAAAACAATTGTATGAGCCCAAGGTAGGATACGAAGTTCTATAGTGGTGGTGAAGGTGCCAAAATACAACATGCAACCATGAACTATGGATTCCATTACCACTCTAGAACTAGTGGCTAACTCAACTTGTTATTATTCTACTATTCCACATCACTCCATAAGGTAGAGGGAAATATAGGAATCTAAAGAACCAGAAAAAAGGGGTAGATATACCATGTAACACACCTGTAGTCTCAACAATGGTGCCTTGATTCTCAACCTACTGGTTATCAACCATATAAAATACTCTATGGGATCTACCTACATCCTCTAATGTAGGCTTAGAAGTATCTTTCCTCTTATTAGCTCCTAAAACATCTCCCTAGGGACATTGTGGTACCCTATGACCATGGTGAATGCAAGTAAAAGATGCCTCCATACCATAGTCATGCATTGTAAAATGTGCACTAGACTAATGGAAAGTATCTCTACTAGCTCTCGGCTGCACACTTTGAGATGGATTTATGTGTTGGGACTACCTAGTATGATTCCAACTATGACCTCTAGTACCTAGGGTACCTATACTATGACTAGACTATTAACTTCAAATGGGTTTCTTCCTATGCTATTGTTGGTGACCTGTCCTTGGAGGTGATTAATATTCCCTAGAAGAACCTGTGGGCTATACCCATGTACTATATGCACCTAGTCCATAAGGCTTTTCACTATGTACCTATGCACCTATCCTACCTCCAAAACCCTAGCTATGTTATCCTAATCGAATTTCTTCTTTTCTAAAGTAGCAAAAAGAGTCCTAGAATGAAGAATACAAATGCCCCCATTGATACGGTCAATGAGGCCTTGAATAAAATGATTCACCAACATACACTCCTCATGTGTTTAAAACTAGAATACTACCTCAGCTCAAAGAAAGTATGTTCAGAATGGATGAATAACATGGTCCCCTATCTAAAAGGGTGAAAATCATTAGCCCATGTATGATTGTAGTGATAAAAAGGAAACAATCATGAAACCACTCCTTCAAAATCTCCTATAATATAGTCACAATGTCTAGATGGAATTTTTCTCCTCTATGTACCACCAAGTAGACGCAAAACTCTTGAGGTGCATAATGACACACAGAGCTCTATTATTTCTCCCATATTGTTTCAAAGAAAATTAACATCAAATATATAAGATATAGGTCTTGGTCTTTGTACCACTACATGAAACATAAACAATGAGTGTACAAGACCTCATAATGTCTCTCATGTGCCTTGAATGGATAGAATCCTTATCCACCATTTCTCTCTCTCTCTCTCTCTCTCTCTCTCTCCACTCTAGAACCAGTTAGGGTATGAGAAAACTCATGCTCTCTCCTATCCTCAAATTCACCATGATTAGATAGCTGAGACTGCCCATGGTGAGATGCCTCCTGATGAGGTTCCAACTGAGTGATAAGTTCTTGAAGAAACTAAACTAATTTGGGATTCCCATCATTAGCACCATAACCATCTCTTTGGTCCTCATGGTGATCTTGATGCTCTTCCTCTTCCTAGTCTTCTTCCTCCCAATGATCCTCCTCATGGTCATCTTGAATGACATTTTGTCGAACACCTCTACCCATAGGAGACATCCCTTAGAGAAAAATAAGCTATGGATTAGATCCAACATAAAATGTTCCTACAATCTATACTAAGGAGATGAGGGAAGTGTGATGACCACCAGAGAAAACACAAACCACACATAATTCACACAAAACACAATGGGTACATATACACCAGAGCTTCCATCATATGAACATGGATTTTGATACTAGATGTAATGCCCCACCAAGGAACCCTCATAACATAGTGTTAAAAATGAACAATTTTTTGAAAATATAGAAATGACATTAGAAATAATAAGTGCATCATGACATCATTGCAAAGGAAAATAAAGAAATAAACCACAATCATCACACAATTGTATACAAGAAGAAGAATTCAAAGCACTTCCAAGGGTTTGATGAAAACCCCATTCACTAACAAGAACAAACATTCACATTCCTAAGACACCTCATGAGAGTTTTGACAATGTATATGAACCTCATGGAATAAGACCTGACCATCATCCACAGAAGAAAATCAAGGAGACAAAGTTCATCCCCGACATAGTTAATCACTAGGTTAATTTTAAAACCAAATAAAAAAGTGAACTAAATGATATCAACAAAATCATAAAAGAATGTAAATACTTGAAAATGATCTCAAAAACACAAGGAAGCCATATCTAATGTCCAATTTTACACTAACCCTTGAGAACATCAAACTGTTACAAATATATAAGAGCATGACAGATTATCAGGACAAATACACATATCTTGTAAATCATTGTGTAGGAGCATGAAATAATGTGCCACTAAAATATAATGGATGTGTAGAAGAAAAGATAAAAAACATATGTGTAGAATCGAGTGATGAATGCACAAGATAAAGGGATGAATGCACAATAATATTGAATGTATACATAGAATTGTACATGAAAGGTAAATTTGCAAAATTACAAGTACCAATGCCAATATACGATATAATAAATGCCTTCTCCACACTAGGGAGTGCTAGATACATGGAATCAAGGATCTAATCACTCAAATCAATCGATAAATGACAAAATTTATCTAATATACTAAGCATAATGATATATAATAAAATCACTAAAATGAAAATATAAGCGATATAAATGAGAACATCATAATCGATACTCCAACATTAGGATTAGTTTGTCACCTGTACACTAATCTCTATCCGTAGTGAGTCATGCCACCTATCCATGTGGTACCCTTAGGCCCACTCTTTCATGCTCATAGAGATAGTCACACAACCTAAACAAACATAGTACACATACAGAAAATGGGATCACCCACATGGCAATCAAATGTAGTAATAAGGGGGAATGAAATAGTTCTCCCAATTTAGCCACTCAAATGCAGAATCCATAATGAAGGTACACCAAGGTCACTACTCAAACCTAGAGGAAGTATGGTGGTGAGACCCAAGAATGGAGTGTCATCACACATCTCATGGAGGCCCATGTGGCTTCTATAATTCCTTTATTCACCAAGGAGGCTCTATTAATTTGCCTCACATCTGTCAATGGATAGTTACTGCCATGCCATCTCAACATCCATAGATAGTCATGGTTGTGTTGACTCAACATGCATAGATGGCTATGATTGTACCAGCTCACGTCTCTCAACATACAAAAGCTATATAAATGTAAGTTTATCTTTGTTATTATGTTTTTCTCTATTTGTTATTAATGTTATCAATTCTTATTTAGAACTCTACCAAGGTTACCCTAGGACCCCTTTGTGTCCCAGACTACCTTGGAGAGCCACTTCATTCCATTACTCTACACCAAGTGATCATTATAATGCAATACCAAAGCAATAAAATATAAGGTAATAAAAGATTCCAAGCCTTACAACCAAAGGAGACATATTTTGCTCAATTGGACTCACCAAGAGCATGGGTCACTCAGATCCCATCATAGGAGCACAACCCAACTATGTGCTTGGATGTGGTCTCAAAAAAAACATACCAAGAAATCACAGAAAAAGGGTCTCAACAAAGGCATAAGGAGAATCAAATACAAGGCACATTCAAAGGCTAAACACAAGCCAAGAACACAAGGTTATAACTCCATGCATGGATTAAAGAGCACTCAATTGGGCTTACCCAAAAGTAGGGATACCTCATGATCCTGATAACATAGGCATAAATAAAAATTGGGACTGTGGTTCAACATCAAATCTAAAGAGATGAAAAAAGCCACCAAACAAGATCAAGTATACCATAAAATACAAAATGCGAGCATATGAGAGGAATATGCTCATGTGACCTAAAAACTAAGGAAATAGTGAATGAATCCTCATGAGATTAAAATTTCATGCACTAATGTCATTATTCCACTAAATAATCCATAATTAAGAGAGGAAATTCTCAATTTCACGAATCACAATTTGGACCAAAACCATGTCCGTGGCTAAAACTACCATTGAAGCCATGAAACAAAACTTGAAAATATAAAATTTGAAATTCAAAAATCTAAGAATACCCATTTTCTTCCAAAATTCCCAATAATGGAAAAATATAATAAAATTATCTTTACAATCATTTGTAAAAGTTTGAACAACATAAGCTCACATAAACCTTTTGATTTTTATATAAATTCGTACAAGCCCAACCGAGCAATGAAATAAAGTGAAAATGTCAGGGAAATCTAATTCTCAACCCATAAATAAAAATAAATTAACTTCAATGCAATAAATGAAGTAAAACAAAAGATTTAGGAAGCCCTACCTCACCAAATTGTAAACACATTGAAATAGAGGGGTAAATTCAACACTTCACAAAAACACTTGAAACGCTCAGCAAAGCAGAAATTTTTTGACACGCTTCCAATGAGCTAATGACAATGAATTTTTTTCAAGTAGAACTCACCCAACAAAAAAATCTAGATAAAATTCTCAACAATGTTTTTTCGGGAAATTTATGTCCAAAAAATGACTAAGAGTTAAAATGAAGTCTATTTCTTTATTATATGATACTTTTTGGCCAAAATAGAAAAAAAAAGGCTAATAAAAATCCACAAGAATAACTTAAAATTAAACTTAAACCAATTCCAAATAAACCATAAGCTTTTTGAAATGAAAAGAACATAAGAAAATAACACAGAACTCATAACACCATTATTTGTTGTCAAGGAAAACCTGGCCAAGGGAAAACCCAGTGGGGATGATACCCACAAGCATGCACTAAAGTATAATATCCCTGTTAGGAGACCTAGCCTTGTTAGCAGCTCAATATTACATAGTACATTTCCTTGTTAAAGGAATAACAACCTTGTTAAAGGTATACAACACCTTGTTAGGGCCAACTGAGCTTACAACTCTTACAACAAAACTTTTTTTACAAAGTGTTCTCAGTATTGAACAAAACAAGCATCTTGAATGCCTAGATAGGTCCACTTATAGCTCTTCAATGATCTCTGCCAATCCTCTATCATTCGCATACATATCTCTCATCACTCATATATCTTTCTTATTACCAAGTCGGCTCACTTCACTAATATTACATAGTCGACTCTCAATACAAAATATAATTAATAGTATAAAGAGAAAATACAAAGTTGGTGCTCTTACATAATCAAAATATAGATTATCATCGCTACAGTTCGACTTCTCTTTGTTTTTCTACTCTCGTTGCCTATCTTCAAATATCTCTAACTCTCTGTAATCATCACCAAAACCAAATCGATATTAGATGAAGGTCATACATACCCCATAGTATCTTCCTCTAAGCTCTCGAGTCATAACTCATTGATCTCGATCTTTGATACCCAAAACAACTCTGTATTTCTTCTTGTATACTTAGTCGATTCCATAACTGAATCACCAATAATTAAATTCAATCCAATCGATCAATATGCCAGATGTGTTTCCAAAAATGAAAACCAAAAAGTGATTCATAACATACCAAAAAGATCACTTGCCAACAATCTCTCCCTTTGGCATTGATGGCAACACAACAAAAAAAATAACTAAGTGTTCCAACACAAAAAAAAAAAACCATCTCTTCTCTTTTCTTCTTCTCCTTTACTCATTTTTCTTCTCTCTTCTCCCCCTTTGACAATAATGACAAAGGTGCATAAAAATATAATTAGTGCTTGCTCACCATTTTCATAATATCTTGAAAGGAATCTTCCAAGATCTTTACTTCTGTGTTCCATGATTCTACCAATAGCTGACTAACATCAATTAGCCCATTTAGTGCATATGATGAAGTCTCTTATGCTTTCAAATCAGTGGGCATATATATTTTCAATGCTTCTGTAGTCTTCTACATGTCAGATAAGTGAATTTCAAGAATTGATAGCTTAGGAGTGATTAGACTCTTCATCAAACCAAGCCTTGTCATGACTCTCCCATTATCTATATCCAATACATTCAGTTTGTCCAAAATACATGTTACTTCTCTATCCATTTATATTACAGATTGTGAGGAGGTCTCACAACTGTCCATCATAGTGTTCATAGTTTCCCTATCCTTCACAATAATGTCTTCAATGTTCTGAACATGTATGATAGGGTTCATGCAATAATTGAATAACATCCTGCCATGTGCAACACAACTCTTAGCTTTTACTGTAACATATCTCAGAATGCCCAAGTCCCATGAAATAGATTGGAAAACTTCCATCAGCTTCTTCTCCAAGTAGCTCTTCTCTTCCTTTTCTTCTGCAATCTTCACTAGGGTCTCATAGTGACCATCAAAATCATCAAGTGCCAGTTTCAATTTTTCTACATCATCCTTGCTTTGGAAAACAATAGGTACTTGAAGGAATTTGTTCATAGTATCGATTGCTCTAGACATTACCTTAGTCTTCTTGTCAATTTTCTGCTCATATCTCTCTTTTTCTTTAGTGAGTGCGGTGAAGGATAAACTCACCAATCCATCCTCATCCATGTGATCAACATAAACATCAATAGATTTTTCTTTACTTGCCAACAATAAGATAGAAGATGTGTCAATTTAGTTTTGAATTCAACTTTTTCTTCTTCTTCTTTAAGCTCTATTTATTTCTTTTCTTCCTCTCTTTGTTCTTCATCATCAACCACTATATTGTCAATATTTCCTTCAAATTGATCCTTCTCATCAAGTGAAGTATCAAGAGTTATAGGCACACCAAAAACATAGAAATCTGGTTGCATATAATCTTCTCTCTTCTCAACACTTGCCTTGGCTATTTTAGAACTCTCTCCAATTCCTAAGGGTGTAGGTATTGTAGGTTTAGGAGGTGGAGTCTTCTCAGGAATATTATTAATTAGTATTCGATCCAATGTTCTCTGAGTCTCTTCTGTAAATTCTTCATAATTTCTTGCAATAATATTCACTAATCTTGCCTTGGTCCTCAACAAAGGTTTTAGTTCACCAAATATTCTATCTCTCTCTCTTGCATAGAAACTATAGGTAACATATTGTTAATTTCTTTATTCCTAATAGCCTAATATTCAATATTGGCTAGCGGTTTTCTTATTTCCAATCTACCATACAACTCTTTAGGTACACTTCCTTCTATCTCTAGTAGATTTTTCTTGAAAACAAGTAAGTGATTTACCATAATATCTTCAATCTTAATCTTATCAAATTCCTCATACCTGTCATAGTAATTGTTTATTGAAACTAGCTTCCCTTCCTCAATAGATCTCTTCTTAATCATCTTCAAGTCTAGTTTCCATACTTGTCTGTCACTTTTGGCTTTCTTCTCTTCTCCCTCAGTCCTCTGCTCTTTAGGGGGTGAATCTAGTTTGGTGGCTCTAGTGTTAAATCAAGGAACAATCTTTACTACCTGCAAGGTCTTCTATGGTGATGAAGGGGTGGATACATCAATAATTGTAGGAGGTTGAGTAGCTACCATCACAACTTCAGGAGGTGGAAGAGCTGCAATAGCAATACTTGCCAATCCAAAAGAACGTTCTACTAACTTCTTCTTTACTTCTTTCAACTCTTCTTTAGTCAATCCAACCTTAATACCACATTCATCAATAATGTTTTCTACTTTACTTTTCCTTAAACCTCTAGTCTATTTTTCTCTTAGTTTAGCTTATTTTTCCTCATAAGTGCCCCATCTCTCCTCAAATGTATCTACTTTAGATGCCAGAACATGTTCGATCTTCATAGTTAAGACTTCTGAACTAACCTCATAACCCATAGGGTAACACCATTTATTCCTTGGAACAACTACCTCAAAGAATCCAAAATCAGTTTCAACCATGAAATAGATTGTATCCTTGTACTTTTCAACTAAGTCTTCAGGAATCCTATATATCTCTTTCATCTGCCTCTAAAGAATATTAATCATGCCAAATAGTTCTCCATCAACCCAAGTGCCATCCTGTCTTCTGTAACTCTATGAAGTCTGAATGCCAGTAGGTATCCCTTCTCTCCATTCTCTAGGATGCATGCCTGGGAGCTTGTTCTCAATGTGAATGTACATATGGACTAGTAGTGAACCAAATCTGAAGGTTTTAGACTTATCTTTCTTTATCAACTTAACTTTCTCCAAAAACTATTGTTCCAATACTTTGCATAGGTTATAATTATTATTTTCTTTCACCATCCTGTAAACCATCATAATGAATCCTATAGATACTAAATTATGTCTACTGATGTAATAAAATTTGCATCCAATTATCATCTCAATCAATCTCACATCCTGTAGATAAATGTCATTACCTTTCATAGCTCGCCTATCCCATTTTGAGTGTGTTAGGGTTTCAAATTGTTTCTTTATGTGCTTCTCCACCATAGGGATGACTCCATTATTATCCAATCTAGTGATCTCATGTATCAATTGAATCCAAATATTTACAGGTTGTTCACCTATCTAGATAAACTGATCATGAACTCTGCTCAACAATATTTTAATCCATTCCTCTTCGCTAAATTCATATAATTCCAGTATATTCATAATGCTTAACTCATCTACATGTTTGAACTCATCTCTCATTTTTCCATTATCATTCATGTACTCCATTTCAATAGAAATCTCATCAATAACCAGTATGTCATACTTGCAATGAATGTATGCCCTAATATCATCTACATGCAAGACACCGTGCGGTGTCTGGGGAAATGCTCCTTCAGGGTCTTCTTCATAAGACTTAAAATGATGTTTCTTGAATTTGTATCTAGGTAAATCTACAACATCATAAATCAAAGGTGCATCCATAGCTTCTATATAAGTAGATGATGTAAATACCTTAACCACACAGAATTCCAAATTCCTGCTTCGATCGATCACACAATATGGCTATCAGATAGTTTGTCACTCTCTGATCTTTGATTTTCTTAGGTCACTACTCTTCAAGTGTAAAATTCACATTACCCAATACTCTTAACATCGTACATTTTCCATTCAATTACAAATCCCGCGATCATAGAATATGCATTGTTTGATGTTGCGCTCTTAGATATAAGTTCTATGATGTCTGCACACAACATAACTAAGGTCGCTAGAGCTCACTCCTCAGAATCAGGGGCTAGATATATTCTGATATCTTCATCCAATGCTCCCCCTAAGGCCATGATCAGACATCCATGTCGATTCTAATTTTTTATCATCAGGCGAAGATCTAGTAGCATCTACTATCTCCCCCTGAACCAATATCTTACTTGTCTCTTTAATTTTCCATATCTTACCACTGTTGTTATCTTCTTCTTTCTGGAAACAATTGTCAAAATCACTCTTGTATTCCCCAAGAATTTTACCAGTATCATTGTCATTATCCTTTGTGTTCATAGGAGGTGGTACTCTTTTGTTATTTACTCCATTATACCTTGTATATATCTTGATTGATTGAGTTTCCTGCATTCTACTTTCTTGTGCCCATATGCATTACAGTTAAAGTAATAACCAAAAAAAGTTTTAAAAGGGGTATTACCTCTGAAATCTCTTTTCATGTGTCCAAAATTGTTACAACAAAAACAACTACCTCTGAAAGATCTAATCTATTCGTTAGGTTCTTCAAGAGTAGGTTTTTCTGCATCAATCTTCGCATCAGGTTTCTCTTCTTGATTCTTAGAAAATTCAGCTTCATTGAAGACAATACTAGTCATATCTCCTTTAGGTTTCTATCTGTCTCTTTTTTCATCGATCAAGTCACTACTCATGTGAAGTTTCTCAATGTGTTTATTTGTCTCAACAAGTTCACCTTTTATTATCTGATTATATTTCTCCAATTCTAGATACTTGTTCTTGAAATGGCCAACCTCATTCTTCATTTGTTCCATCAGAACATTTATATTTTTCAAAGTTTCTTCAATATTATTTTTAGCATCTTTTTCCTATTGAATCTCTTTAGCCATTGTTTCATTCTCAAGCTTCAAAGTATCATTCTCATTTTCAAGTTGCTTTACCTAATTTGAATTATCATTGTCTGAATCTTATTTTATCTGAACCACAAGATCATGTCTCTGATTTCTGGAAAGTTCAAGCTGGTCTTTCAATTTCTTAATGAATCCCTCTTCTCTCCTTAAATTTAATCTCAAGTCACTATTCTCAGCTTTAGCTTTATCAAGGTATTCAAGGGCAGCTTCAAAGTTTTCTTGCAAATTATCTAAATCCATTATGATCTCCCTTAAGCTATTAACCTTTCTCTCCAATGGCCAATAGATCTAATATCAATTGTTAGGATTAAGTAATACTGAGAGGGGGGGGTGAACCAATATTACAACACTTAAAATTAAAATTAAACCAATTCCAAATAAACCACAAGCTTTCTGAAATGAAAAGAACATAAGAAAATAACAAAAAACTCATAACACCATTATTTTTTGTCGAGGAAACCCTGGCCAAGGGAAAAATCCGATGGGGATGGTACCCACAAGCATGCACTAAAGTATAATATCCCTCTTAGGAGACCTAGCCCTATTAGGAGCTGAATATTACATAGTACATTTACTTTTTAAAGGAATAACAACCCTTTTAAAGGTATACAACACCTTTTTAGGAGCCAACTAAGCTTACAACTCTTACAACAAAACTTCTGTTACAAATTTTTCTCACTAATGAACAAAAAAATCATGTACAATGCCTAGATAGTTCTAGTCATAGCTCTTCAATAATCTCTATCATTCGCATACATATCTCTCATCATACTCCCATTCACATCATTCACTTCACTCTACAAAAAGTCTTCATATATATATATATATATATA
>MU223887.1:2263950-2280138 GCA_018584345.1 Thuja plicata
GGTTTTGCGATAATAAGGTTTTGAGTCAAATTCCAATTCCCCAAGATGCAAAACCGGGATTTCAAAACCTGATTTTGTGATAATAAGGTTTTGAGTCAAATTCCAATTCCCCAAACAAACGGAGCCTAGTGACTAAAAACATTTCTTTTAAATGTACAACAAATTGAAATAAATTTCATGGGAATTTAAGTGTGAAGAAGGTCAATAAAAAAAATCTTCATTCTTCTTATTTATTAAATAAGAAGAAAAACAGAGCTGTATTTTCAATTGTGAACAATGTAATTAATAGTTCTTAAATTTGGTGTGGAATTACTTTTCTTCATTCTTTTCTTGTGTGTCTGATAAAAATATTAAAAAAATGAGTTCTTATTATTGGCATGAATCTAGATTTTAACTTTTCTATCTATTTAACTCTACATACTTTCCCTTTTTTTTAATCATTGTTCCCCTTTTAACCAAGAAAACTATAGATGGTTTTTTTATGTTCATCATTCAAAAATTTTCTACGTGTTTTATGTTTTCTGTTTTTGTGCTATTTTGTATATATGAAAATAGTGAGATACTCTATCTTATGAGGGGACTGTCACCTCTAATGAATAGAAAAAAAATGTTTGTTTAATATTAATTTTTTCAACTATTGTAAATATTTGTCACTTTTCTTTGAGGAAGTCACATTAATTTCTATGAAATAATATGGTGACAAATGTTTGGGTATGTGTAGGATCATGATGGGCAAAATTAGGCTCTTAAGTGTTGATGCAAATTTTAAAAATTGAGTTAGGAAACTTGACGTAAATTTTTGAACAAATTATCAATGCTTTTAAAAATATATAAGGTTAGAATTTGTAGGAAATAGAATGTAGTTTTAAAGCTACTAGTTATTTTTTCTTGAAAAAAATCTATTTGATGAAAAATTGAAATTTTAATATAGTAGTACTAAAATTTAAGGAAAAAGATAATAAATAGGTGTTGTTTGACCACCCTAACCACAATCAAATCATAATATTTTTATAAGATTTTAGATATAAGTAGACGATTATGTCCTAATGTGAAGCATATTTGTTTGTAATTTTTTCAAAGTAAATAATTAATTATGAATTATTTACTACAACTTTTCAAAAATATAAAACTTGCATGTCCGATCACCATAACTTGCTCAAAACTTATGAAACTCGTTCTTTTAATCATGTAGTATGCGAAGCATAGAATGTGATGCATGTTTTAGATTCAAGAAATGTGATACTATTTAAAAGTTATCTAATTATTTTTCAATCAACCTATAAATCAGGACTTTAGTCATAATTCAAATAGAAAATGAATAAAATTACTTATTAAATTCAAAATAAGGTATAATTTATATTGGTGGAAAGCTAAGAATCTACTTAAGAAACCCTTTTTGTTTCATCATTTTTGGGTAAAAAAGGTCATCAACCACATGAGAAAAGTCATGAAAACCAAGGAAAACTCCTAAATACATCTTTTGTGTTGACTTTTTAGATTTGGTATGTCCAGGACAAATCCCAAAGAAATCTTGAGGTGAATCCGAAGGCTACAATTTTTTTCAAAGGTAACAGATATTGGATAATATCTAATACTTCTATCAATATCTGATATCAGATATATGAAAATATCATATCTATAACTTGCCTTTATATAGTTAGTTTATTTAAATTATTCATAAAATCGATAAATATAATATAATATATTATTATATTACTATTATGTATAATATTTAAAATATAATTTTATGTAATATAAAATATTTATATATTACTAATACATATAATATGATATATAAGAGAGAGAGAGAGAGAGAGAGAGAGAGAGAGAGAGAGAGAGAGAGAGAGAGAGAGAGAGAGAGAGAGAGAGAGAGAGGGAAACATAATTATTTAATATAAAATATCATATTCACACACACACACACACACACACAAATATACATAAGTAAACATATCTAGATTTACATGTGTATGTGTATGTAAATATGACATTTTATATTAAATAAATTATGTTTCCCTAGATTCCTCATATAATCTCCTATTTGGAAACTCTTTCCCTCTAGTTATAGGTCTACCTCTCCTACTATCCCTAACACATTGTACACTTATTTGTACCCAATTGTGTGTTTGTGTACCCTTATCTCCCTCTCTATTTTTGATACTGCCCCNCCCCCCCCCCCCCCCCCCCCCTCTCTCTCTCTCTCACTCCAAACTCTATTTATTATAAGTCAACCAAACTTTTTGCATAGTTTTTGTAGCCCTTCCATGGCTTGTGTGGATTTCTACATTGTACTTTCTTTTATGTATAAAATGATGTTTAATTTTTCAAACATTTGTAATATATTTCAGTTTTGAAACATATTTGCAAACCAATGCAATAAATTCTTGTAATTTCTCCATTTGTTCAATTCAATACAACATCACTTTTCTTTTTTGCATTTTGTATAGTTTGGCAAACAAAATCAATAATTAAACATAGTCAACCAAATGTGTACCTTAGTCAAATGTAGAATACAGTTAGCTCAGCCTATTTTGAGTTGTAGACAAAAAATAGGTAGTAGATATACAACAATAATTTATTTATTAGAGCTATCTTTTCAATAAAAAACTTACTTTCACTAAACTAAGTAGTCAAGTAACTTCCTTCAAAATGATTCACATTATCATACCTTGGTGTTCTTTCCTTCACTTGTGACTCTTGTATAATTCCTTATCCTTTTTTTGTATCATCCTCATCACCAGTCTTCACCGAGACACTTGTCATGTAATTATGACTTTGTTGTTGCAATCCTTGATTACTGCTAGCATCTTGTCCATCCTTGTATGATTTGGTTTTCCCTTCTTCAATTAGAGTAATCATATATCTTTCTCCATTATTCAGATGGAAAAGATTTTTATTTCTCTTAGATCTTGATTCAATATCTACTACATAGTCAGTGACAATTTTACATTTGTTATCCTTGAAGTAAAATATGTACCCTTCAACATTGAGAAGATTGTCATTTAATCCTTCCACATATAGCACATTATCGGTTTTATTCTTACCATCTAAGGAAATGGTACCTTTAACTTTGATCATTCTGTTAGAGATTTTTCTTGCAGAATCCTAATGAAGCATTTATGCTTGACTCTTAAATTCCCAACTCTTGATTTTTCCAAGTAAAAGTCTAATTAACAAGGATACGATCCTTCTTCTCTTTGAGCTCCATAGAATCAGGCGGGTGTACCTCTTACAACTTACTGAACAAGGAAGTGTTTGGGGATATCTTCCATAAAAAAGGTAAGTTGTAGAATGATATTAAGGAAATTCAGAACAACATCCAGAAAGAGGGTCTCTTAGAGGAAACTAAAATCAAGGAAAACATTTTGATTGCTGATTATCATAATATTATCTCCAAGGAGGAATCTTTCTCGAGACAAAGATCTAGAGCTCTTTGGCTCAAGGCAGGGGACAAAAATACAAAATTTTTCCATATGACAACTTTGAAACACAAATCTATTAACAAGATAACTAATCTCCAATCAAAAGGAAAAACTATACGGAAGGAGGAAGATATCAGATCTGAAATGGTTAGATACTTCTCTGAGTTGATTGCTAAGGTTAATAATTTGAATAGACCCAATCAGGATGAAATTCTTAATGCCATCCCTAATTTGGTCGATGAACCTTCTAACAAAATGTTCCAAGCTATTCCTTTGAATAAGGAAATCAAAAATGCTATCTTCTCTTTTGAAGGAGAAAAATCTCTTGGCCCTAATGGTTTCCCCATGCTGTTCTTCCAACAGTTCTGCGATATTATAAGTCAAGATGTTCAGGAAGCTGTTAAAGAATTCTTTGGTTCTAAGTGTCTTCTCAGGGAATTAAATGCAACCTTCTTGGTTCTGATTCCTAAGAAACCTAGATCCAACACTGTGGAATAATTTAGACCTATAAGCCTATGCAACTCTCTTTACAAAATTATGTCCAAAGTTATCACCTCCAGACTACTCCAGTTGCTCCCTAATATTATATCCCCTCAACAAAATGGCTTTGTTCCTGGGAGAAAAATCCTCGATTCTATCATTGTGGCTCATGAGAATATTCATTCTCTGGAAAAGGATAAAAAATAGGGCTTCATGATGAAACAGGACCTTTCTAAGGCTTACAAAAGAGTTGACTGGCATTTTCTACAGATGGTGTTGTCTTCTTTTGGCTTTAACAAGGGGGTCATAAAAATTATTATGCAACTTGTAACTACTGTTTCCTCCTCTCTCATTGTTAATGGAGGCTCTTCTCCTTTTTTAAAACCTACTAGAGGGTTAAGACAAGGAGATCCAATCTCTCCTATCCTCTTTGCTATTCTTGTTGAGTGCCTTGGGAGGTATATCCATAAAATGGTTGAAAAAGGGGAAATAAATGGTATTCAACCTTCCTCTACTAGACTCATTTTCTCTCACGAGCAATTTTTGGATGATACTCTTATCATGGGAGATTCAACTATTAAAGAAGCCATAAATCTAAAGAAAGGTCTATCTATCTATACTGAGGCAACTGGTCAGATAGTCAATTGGACTAAGAGCTCCATATTCTTCATTGATACTCCTGAAAAAAGACAAAAGAAAATGTCTACTATTCTTGGTTGTACCATTGGAAAACTCCCCTCATCTTACTTGGGATTGCCTCTTTGTTCCAATCCTCTGAAAAGTTTTTGGCACACTCTAATTGACAGATACAACAATAAATTTGCTGGATGGAAAGGGCCTCTTCTCAGCAATACAAGAAAACTCCAATTACTGAAATCTACCCTCCAGAACCTCCCTGTTTATGCAATGATTTTATTTAAAATTCCCCATAAAATTGCTAATGAAATTGAAAAAATCCAGTAAAGATTCCTTTGGTTTGGGGTTGAGGAAAAGAAAAGAATGAGCCTTGTGTCCTGGGAAAAATTTTGTAAGCCTAAAAAGCTGGGAGCTCTTGGGTTGTGGACTATTAAAAAAGTTAATAAAGCCCTCATGGCTAAACAAATGTGGAGGATTTATGGAGATAAAAAAGAATGGAATTCTATTATTAAAAGTAAGTATCTCTTTCTTAAAAATTCCTTGGAGGACTTTATAGGGGAAGACAACAACACTAATGGTTCCTTCATCTGGAATAGTATAAAATCTACCAAGGACCTGATTGTGAAAGGAAAAAGATGGACGCTGGGAGATGGTTGTAGAATTGATATTTGGGATGATGAATGGATCCACTCTGTGCCTCTATCAACCAATCAAGACTAGAAGAAAATTATTGAAAGAAGCAAAGAATCTATTGGCACCAAAGTTACTAATTACTGGTAGGATAACAACTAGAAGAATCTGGGAGAAATTGATGTTAATCTCATTTCCCTCTAGCATGAGCTACAGACCTGGCACATAAAAGATAACATATAGGATTTGGTTGTGTGGAATCCTACTTTTGATGGTAAGTATACTGTGGCCTCGACTGTTAATATCATTTCTAAGAGAGAGGAAAGGCCTCCTTGCTCTTTTGTTTGGTATAAAAATCTCATACCTAAAATCAACTTCTTCTATTGGCTCTTAATTCAAAATAAACCACAGACTCTTGATAACCTCTCTAGGATGGGTATAAACATTGTTAATAGATGTAGTCTTTGCTTTGAAAAATATAAATCCTATGATCATATCATGCTCCACTGTCCTTTCACTAGTAAAGTCAAGGAGATCATCTTTAGAAAATGGCATATCTGCTAGTGTTTTCCTTTTGTCTGGCAGGATTTTTTTTCTCAATGGAGTTACCTGCCTCAGAACTTTATTGATAAAGACCTTTGGTTCCTTATCCCTCCTCATGTGTGCTGGAGAATCTAGAAAGAGCGCAACAATTGAATTTTCAGAGAAAAGAAGGCATCTCCTAAAGTGGTTGGCAATCAGATTTGTAGGGTGCTGGAAGAAAATTTCTCATCTCTAAAACCTGAGGGTAAATTAGGTAAGAAGAAAAGTAATAGTAATGACAGTCATATCAATCAGAGATCTCTGGCAACTTGGACTTCGCCCCTGAAGGTTGGGTTAAAGCTAACTTCAATGGGGCCATGAAGGGAAACCTAGGAATCGCTAGAGGAGGTGGATTAATAAGAGACCAGAATGGTAATTGTGTCGGTGTCATTTCCTCTCCTTTGGGTATTCAATCTAACCATAGGGCTGAAGCTATGGCAGCTCTCAACATTATTTTGCTAGAAGAGGAACTGGGTTGTGAAAATATCTGGCTGGAGGGAGACTCCTTAAATATTATTAATAATATTAGAGGAAAGAATAAGGAATCATGGACTATAGAACATATTATTGCAAAGATAATTAATGTTGCTTCGGATTTTACCTCCTTTTATGTTTCTCATAGTTTTCGGGAAATGAATCAAGTGGCTGATTGTCTAACCAACATTGGAGTAAAGAAAGATGTCACATGCAAGTGGCATGGGAATGAAAAAATTAATAATGAGGTGGAATTAGTACTTAATTATGATAGGCTTAATCATAAGGTAGGTAAGGTCACTCACATTAATAATTTCAATTAATGATGATATGATTGGGGGTACGGAAACGAAATCAAGCAATGTGAAACATCAAAATAATGATGAATCAATTAAGACGCAAGCTTTCTAGGATATCATTAAGTACTCTATGATTGTGAAAATTGGTTTTCATTTTGAGATGAAAACTAGTATGAAACAGAATAGTGAGAGAGTCCAAATTGCAGAGGAAGAAGATATGGGTGGAGATTTGAAGAGAGAAGAACCTGCGGAGTGTAAATGGAGGGAAGAAAAAGATGTGTGGAACAAGCTTAAGAAGGGTAATGTCCATAGATATTTGAAGCATCTCCATGGAAATGACAAGGAGGTGATGAAAGATTTTGTTAATGGTTGGGAGAACGACACTATGAACATTTTGGGAAAATCTGTCAAGCTCACTTTGGACCGTCTTACAGAAATAACGGGTCTTCCGTTGGAGGGGATGCATTTTATGAAAGACAAAAAAGAAGGCAACAATGGTTATAAAAAATTACCTAAGATAGATGAAGAAAGGGCTATGCTTGTGAAGGGTGATCTCGATTATGTTAACTTGTCAAACATCAAGCGAATTTGGGCGTTCCTGATCCGGGCTATCATGGAGTACATCACATTGGATGGAAGGTATTCTAAGGTTTATAATTATCATTTTTTTCTGGTAAACCATTTCCATCATAACATTAGGGTTTGCTTTCCCTTCTATCTCTTAAGTTCGCTCAACAAGAGCATTAGTGACCAGAGGAGTAAGTCTTCCCCTGTTTTACATGAGGGATTAATACTGATGATTACAGACTATGTCAAGAATCATATCCCTGACCCCATTCCCAAAAGTATTGTGAATGTTAAGAGGAAAAGTCTGGAGGTGTCTAAGGGTAAGAGCCCTAGTAAGGAAAAAGATAAAAAAAGCCGCAGAGGCCCTGTTGCAGTAGATATTTCTCTATCTATTTATGATGATATCGAGGGAATGAAAACTGACGGTGAACAAGATGTTGAGTCATCTGAGGATGAGGGTTTTACTGGGAAGTTGGGAAAAATTGAAGAAATGAAGAATACCACCAATGTGCCTCTGGGTGGAAAAGATGATATGGAGGAGACCCAGAATCTGGAGAACAAAATATTGGATGAAATAACAGAAGAAATTGACAATATTATTGATACCCATATTGAAGACCATATTGCTAAAAATGATGGTGATGAGGATTAGAATAAGGATTTTTAGGAGTCTCAAAGGGAGTTAGGGGACACTGATATCCACAAAGATGACCACATTGTTAACATTGAAGGTGGGGAAGACCAGATTCATGACTTTCAGGATTACCAAAGGGAAACAGGGGATATGGCAGAAATAGAGATTGACAAAGGCAACACAGAGAACAATGAGGAGGATATTTTCCTTGATAAGGAAACTGACAAAACTGAGAAAGATAACAATGAGAGTGAGAAGCCTGAGTACAACTAGGATAACTCGAAAGGTGACCATGAAGACAAGAATGTCTATAATAGGAGGAGCCTTGAGGATGATCTCCGTGAGATAGAAGTCAATGTCAAAAGGGTGGCTTCTATTTCTTTCCTACATATGGCCAGAAATAAAGCAGAGAACAACTACAATATGGATAAGTGGATTCATGATGATATAAAGGAGATAAAAGATAATTATAAGAATCTGGAAAATAGGAACGCGCTGCTGGAGGAATTGTTGACAAAATGCACAATGATGCTACCATGTACCAGTAGGGGAAATTTTTTTTCAATAAGGTAAACAATATGGACACCAATATCAGTACTATGGTTGACAACAAGCTCAAAAACATTAATGACAAGGTTAACAACAAAAAGGCTCTCATTAAAAAGCTTACTACTATTAGCAAACTGGGTATGAGTAACTCTCTGGATAATCTGAAATCTTTATATACCCTTCTGGATGGTAATGACAGTGATAAGGCAAGGTAGGAGGAAGATAGCCCTCAGGAAATTCATATTTCTGGCCCTAGATCTAGGACTCGCTCTAGCACTAAAAAGAAAGCCCAAGTCCAGACTAAAGATATCAAGAAATTACGGGACTCGATCCAGAGTATGGAGCTGCAGATGGTTGAAGTTCAGATGCTGGAGGATCAGTTGGAAGTTGTTTAGCTTCAGTGCTGGAATGTTTTGGGTTGCTGGAAGTTTTTTGGTATCTATTTGTTGGAAGCTTTTTGTAGTTAGCTGTTTTGATGTTTTGTAATGTAATTTTTTGTTAAATATGGGGTTAAGCCCTCTTTTGGTCTTCTATCACTTGTGACAGTTTTTTGTTACCTTAGTCCTTTGTTGTCTATCTTTTGGTGCTATGTAAAGGGTTTCGGGGCCCCTTCAAAACCTGTTGTTACCTTAATCAAAAACTTACTGCTTCTCAGTAAATTTGACAATGGATCTAGGTTCCACACTGATTTGTTAATGGTACTTACTACAACAATTGGTAACAAATCCTATAGATGCTAATCACTAGTCTTATGCATAACTTTACAAGCCAAAGGATGCACTTGACAATAGCAAATACAAGTGTGATAAGGATTCTCATCCTTCTTCTCTTTGAGCTTCTAACTCACACAAGCTGACCTAATGATTCACTATTCAAGGAATCAACAAGATTACTTGTATTCTTTAAATACGAATTATAAACATCTATGTTGTTTAATAGAAACTAAAAAGGTTGTTTAGAATTTTAAGTCTTGATGATGATAACTACTGTAGACACCTTAAAATGGACAGGCTTGTGACTTTACATTAAAAACACTAATTTTCATCTATTAATTAATGGGTTTTTAATCGTTAATTAATCATCCATTTCCCTCTAAATTCATTCTCCAAATCGTCTAATCAAATTCCCAAAATTAATTAAATAATTAATTTTATTTAATTAATTAACCTTAATTGATTAATTACCATTAATTAATTAATTAATTAATTTAAATTTCCTATAGTTTAAGTTGAAAGATTTAAACTTATTAATTAAATTCTTCCAATTAAATTAATTTAATTTCATTAATAAAGTAATTCTAAATAAAAAAGAATTGAATTATCTCACATGTTGAAAAATTTAATTACATAAATGAATTAAATATTTATTTATTTTCAAAGAGATAATCTTTAATCAGATCACATGGGTAACTCCACCCATCTCTCCAGTTCACATGGGTAACTCCACCCACCTCTTCAGTTCTAAAAGGTAACTCACAATTAACTCTTCAGTCAACCAAACTCTATCTCCTCTTTACCAATTAAAGAGGTGGAGTTTACTGATAACTTCTCTAGTTCCCTTTGATCTCAACCGTTCATCTCCCTATCTCTGGGATTGATCTCAACCTTTCATATCATCCCCAATTCCTATATAATAAACCCTTCATGCACATTTGAAGGATCCAGGATTTTAAGCTCTCATGCACCATTACTCCGTCTGTTTGGTTATAGCATTCAAGCCATCTTGCGATCATACACCCATTTCAATTATCAAATTCTTGACACTTCTTAAGTCATAGACGCTTCCCACACCAATACTGAGCATCAAAAATAGCATTTCGAAAGGAGTAGATAGAGACAATAGAAGCTTCAAGCACTTTGGGGTTTGCATTCATTTGTTTTCCTTTCTTTGCTTGTACATTTTATTGGTTACATTTTAAGTATTCGTTATTGGTAGCTTTGTGTATTTAATTTATATCATTGCAAACCGGTGATACTAACCCCCGCCTTTGGAAATCTCGGGAACCACGAATCATGAACAGGCGTACATTTTGGTGAACCCGACGTGAACTTACAACCCACGTGAAATTTGGTCATATCTTTCAAACCACATGGAATATTTTAATGAAATTTTTTTTGTAGGTTGATGCTAATCTAAGGAGGCCCCAAACAAAAATTCATATTTTTCTGAGTTTTTTATTTATTTTTATAATTTTTCTATGATATTTCATAAAAAATAATTTATGGGGACAAATCAGAGTTTTTTTTCAAGAAAATAACATTTTTAGAAAGGTATTGAAATTATAGAGGGGGTTTATTCTCTGTGATTTTATTTTCTGTGAGATTATTTTGAAAAAAATAATAGATCTTGTAAAACTAGTTTTTTCTGGTAAAATGGGTCCCTAGGGCACAAATTAAGGAATTATGATCTAAAAGTGTTTATGCAGGTATATTTTCATGTAAGAAAGCTACATTCCAAAATTCAGATTTTTCTAAATTTTTTACGATTTTTTATAATTATTTTATGATATTTCATAAAAAAATAATTTTGGAGACAAATCAACATTTCTTATCAAAAAAGTTACATTTTTGGAAAGGTCTTGAAATTATACAAGGACTTTATTCTCTATTTTTTAATTTTTTCTAAGAAATATTTTCAAAAAAAGAAAGATCTTTGAAAAGTTTTCTTTTTGTGTGTTCTTTCTTGATTTCTGTGCAGGATTGAGAAAATGACTAATGGCCATAAGGATAATCAGACGTATACTAGGTGCTAGATCATTAAGAGTTGCAATAAGGAGAAACACCAACTATCGATGACAACAAAGGGATATTCTCGCAATCACAGCTGAAGATCAAAGCGAAGCATACACAAGGTACATTGATTCAATCAAGTGATTTGCAAGTAAGTATAAAGTCACCATTAATTTCAGCAATCTCAATAATCCCGGAGTTTCTAGATATTCTGATTTCCTGGATTGAAAAGCTTTCATTTCTTGAGATACTAAACACTTTCTTTGACACGTTTGAATCGAGGAGACAAGATAACAATACAACATAAAATTCATTCACTTGTCGATTTAGGTTTAAAAAGAACAATGTTTGTCACACATCTCACAACTCACATTTCAGAATTTGGTGCTTAAAATTGACATGGAGATTGAAATTGAACAAAGGCAAAGAATCTCTCGATTTGGTGTATTAAAATTGAACAAAAAATCAACACCTACTTTTGGGCTTAAAAATGAACACTTGTGCTTGTATGGTGGTGTAGCTTAGTTCACATTTCAAACTTTCAGAGCTTAAACAATTTGCCTTGTGTCTTGAGTTTTGGGTGCACTTGCACAATTTGTTAGATTAAAAACCTTTATCCTTTTTATAAAGGCATGTCCGGGGAATGCGCTTCTTCTTCAAAGAATGACCTTAAACCGGTAATCCTTCCAATCGGTATATAAACAAGGCATGAACCAAAGTTCCGTCTTATCTAGCCAAGCTCAGACGAGGTGTGTTGATGATAGTCTGGATCAGGTGAATATCCCTAAGGAGCCAGCATGGTCAAATAGGCTCTTAAGTGATTCAGACACATACAAACCGATTGGATAGACACCATGGACCCTTACTACAACCTTGTTAATTAGAGGCCAACCCGATCTACCTCTGAACAAATACCTTATTATAGTGCAAGGGGTTGCAAAATTTCCACCCAAGATTCTCAACATATGTGTTGCAAGGTATTTGTGTAGTGAAAGAGATCTTCACTCCATGGAAAAAATACTTGGCAACGACAAAAACATGGGCGCCTATGTCGTGGACCTTCGTGTCCTAGTAGTGTGACAATTTCTATGTGAGCTAACAAACATTCAAGCATTGGGCCTATAATATTTTATTTTGAATCCATTGACTTAGATTAAATGACTCTTCATTGTTGAGACCTTGTGATAATATTGCAACTTGAAAAAGTTGTAGAACATACACATGTCAGTCTGCATTCTTCAAAACACATTGTCTTTTGTGCTTCTTCTTTGATAAGCTTCCAAAATGAAAAACAAACATCAAAACTGTCAAAATGAGTCAAACGTGTTAAAGTCTAGGGTTGTCAAAAACAACTATCTTTCAAATTAGAAGCCTTGTTCCAGAAAATCAAAATTTTCAGATAGTGAGGCCTATTTTTGAGTCACTTTACCACAATTAGTGAAGTTTTGCCACAATTGACCAGATACTTTTTAACACCTATTTTGACCTTAAACCTTGAAAAATAATCTCCATTTTTGTGTCAAAGACCAGTGTCTATCCAAGAAAAACACGAAGAACATTGTGTGAATCTCTAAACATTAAAGATCATCCACTCTTTGAAAGCACAATTATTGTCCAAGCATTGTTAGTTCAAAAGTTCAGACTCAAAATATCTTGATCCCATTATCTCAAACATCATCATTATCTCTATCAGTGACTTTGTTCTAGGCAAAGGTTGACAAATCTTATTCTTACATCATCAAAACTTTGGGATCAAGATAAATCAACATCTGTCCTTAGAATTAGCCTTGTCCAAAACATAACTCAGACTTCCTAAGAAAGGTTATCCTATTTTGTTTGTTTTATATCACTTGTTTTATTTAAAAATTCTGGACCACACTATGTCTCAAACACCTCATGGAGGTCCTTACACAAGGTTGAAGGCTAGAACACAACTAGATGAGTCATATATCAATAGCTTCCCCACTTGGGAAATAGAGCGAGAGGACAATCCTTTCATAAATACCAGTTCTGCTCTATTCATTGAACAACCCCATAGGTCAATTTTTTTCCAAAATGTCACAGAAGAGGAGCTTGAAGATATAGAGCAAGATGCTTATTCTGCACAAGTAGTTGACGTTGTTGTAGAGCGGAACCCCAAATTTTTCTTAGCCATGTTGATCAAGAAGGGATTCAAAATCCCCACTGAATTCAGCGTGTTGACCATATGGCTCAAAAACCCTCTCGCAGGTCAAAACACTACTCAACCCTCTCATATACTACCTATGGTTTCTTAAAATTTCCCACCTTTGACAACACCAACATTGGCACAAATGATACCCAATAAAACCAACTACACAAACCAAGCAAGCACATCTTCCACGCAAAGCATGACAGGCTGCCAACTAAGTGCACTCATGGTCACTAGTATGCCTCCACCTTCGGCCTTATGTCCTGGTCAATCAAGCTCTCATGATATTCCTTCTATCCCACCAAAAAGAGGTAACCCTTTTACCACCATACCGCTACTGCAGTCAATCTCTACTAGCCTTGGGGTCAACACATCATTCCCACAGGGATCCATCTCTATAGGTTTGACTTTCAGTCAATGCCCACCCAACGTTACACCTTTTCTCATCCAGCAACAACCTCAACCCCAGCAGCAACAATCCTAGCTTCAGCAATAATAACAACCTCAACCCTAGCAACAACAATCCTAGCTTTAGCAGCAATAACAACCTCAACCCCAGCAGCAACAATCCCTGCTTCAGTAGCAACAACAACCCCAACCCAAACAAAAAACACAACAGAATCAACGTTGGGCCACTCACATGCCCCCATATCAGAATCATGTGTTTGGAAATCAATATCAAGTCCCAAAGATGAGGTCCTATGTTCCTACTCAAGGGACACAACCTAATGAATTCTATATCAACAAATTTCCCCCATGGGAAAAAGAGCAAGATGATAACCCATTTCTCTCATACGAAGAAGAACAAGAACCCAACTACTATGTTGAAAAAACCCTCTTGTCTATTGAGAAAGTTTTCTCGAGTTGGCACACGAATAATGGAAAACTAATATCCTCATGCAATAAGTACAAGACCTGCAAAATCAACTAGATGGTCTTCAAAGTCAAAGTCAACCAAAGTCTTACACTCTAGAGGACTTATATCCGTACCCTATTGACTATATGTCTCATATCACATCACAAGTCAATGGACGTCCTCTTATTTTCTCAAATCCACCAATCTAAAGCTTTCAGGAGTTTAATTCAAAAACTGGTTCATAGACATCATTCTATTGTTAAGCAAGATCAAAATCATCTACCCATGTCTAGAAAGGGTCCATTCCAAAACAATAACATTGTTGACACATCTATCTCCTATGAAGAATTTGTCCCACAAGAAGCCTCCATGCTTCCCATTAGTCCTTCATTCCCTGAAGAGTCATAGGAGAAAGATTTTTCATTCCTATCAAACGATATATCTAGTGATGAGACCTCCCAAGGGCTATGCACAATAGATTTCAATGTTAATCCCTCTTAGGAATCATATATCCTAGATCCAATGCCACAATATGCTCCATTCCTAGACGAACCCACTCTAGAGAGTCCCATTCAAAATCCTTCTCCCTCATGTCAAAACATTGAACCCTTCCAAGAATCCACCATACATATTCCAATTGATACCCTATGTCAAGAGGATGATGCAAAGCATGAAGAAACAAGTCCTAAAGAAAATCAAGATCAAGATCCCAAGAATGACCAAACCTGTGTAGTTTTTGACCAAGGTCTTATACTTCTATAAATTCATGAAGATTCCACTATCCTTGACCATCCTATCCAAGCTGATCCCCTTCCATCCCAAGAAAAATGTTTCATTCCAAGTCTTATGGACCTTCCACTCCCCATTCCTAAGCAAGATCATGAAATCCTTCCCATTCTTTTAAAGGATTTCATTCACATTCAAGAGAAAATCACCCCTAAAATGGAGTCTGATGGTCCTCTTCCAAGTCAAGATCAAAGTATCCCTTCACCTTCATCTCCACCATAAGATCCCATCATCCCTCCAGATCCTCCTCACAATCCTATGATTCCTTCATCTCCATGTCCTAATCCTCCATATTCTCCACAAGATCATATCCTACCAAATGATCTTGTCACTGTTCCTATTCCATCACAAGATCATATCATTCCTCCTGATCCCCCTCATGATCCCAACACATTTATGCAATTTGTTCATAAATCCCATGCATTTCAAATAGATTCATCTACTTCCATCTGGTATCGTCCACTTCATGATCCTATTGTTTCTTCCATATCATATCCACCTCAAAATGGACTCACATCTTTTAGAAAGTATCCTACTAGTCAAATAAATCATTATTAGGTCAAAGGTTTAGACCTCCATAAACAAAGTACATTAAAACCCTTTCATATCAAAGAAAATTTTGATGGTCATGGCCTCCATGATAAATCTCATTCTCAAGATGTTGGTACCCCTTCCAAATCCAAAGCCATATGTAGACCATCCCTTCACCCCTTCCATCCATTTTAGTCCATATATTCCTCCATCCACTAGTTCACAATCCACTTCTCCTTTCCTAAATCAAGGTCAACAAAGGCACACATCTTGGACAACCTTCCACCCATCCAAAAAGTCTCCATACCATTATTATCCATCCATGAATCACATTCCCCTTTTAAGAAATTTGGATGCCAAACATAAGTTCCATAAGTCAAGAAATCCACATGTAGTCAAGGATCAACATGTCCAGTCTAATCGACATGTAAAAATAAAGAAAAATATGATCCAAAAGGAAAAAGAAATGTCTAAAAGGCTTCAAAGGCCCCTTGAGAAAAAACAAAATTCATAATCAATATGGGTTCCTAAATATCTTATAGGAATAATGCGTTCAAGGGCCCACAAAAGAATAAAAAATCAAAATCCATGTGGATTCCTAAGAAGATTCTTGAAGCACATTATCCCAAAGAAAAATCCAAGTTGGCATCCAAAATTTCTATCCATCCATTTAAACACCTCCAACCTTCCAAATCCATTTTGGGTCCTTATGTCCAAAAATTCATAAACATTCCTCCATCAAGTCCAAAATCTCCTTTTCTTCCATCAAATCCAAAATCTCTTTTTCCTCCATCACTCCATCACCCCTCAAGGTGTGTGCCAATGTTGTTCATTCCCACATAT
>MU223887.1:2280188-2298886 GCA_018584345.1 Thuja plicata
ATCAAGTCCAAAATCTCCTTTTCTTCCATCAAATCCAAAATCTCTTTTTCCTCCATCACTCCATCACCCCTCAAGGTGTGTGCCAATGTTGTTCATTCCCACATATCCATCCACTCAAAATCAATTACTCTCACAATCCCTCCATTCTCCAACACATATATTCCAGTCTTCCATCCATCCTCTTATCCAATCTTGTGCATAAAGCATTACGCTATCCCACTTCATCCATTTTATCCCCCTTTTCCATTACTCTATCAACATCTTTGAGCATACCTTCAATAGCCATGATCTATTATAACACATATTACAAGGTTACAATCTAAAGAGAAAGATGCTTAAGTCCTTCCTCCATTTCCTATCACGAGTCTATTATCTTCCAAAAAAGTCAAAAAAGAAGAAGAAGAAGAAGAAGATGATGAAGAAGAAGAAAAGAAAAGAAAAAAAAAAGAAAAGAGAGAGAGAAACATATTCATCCATTAGTGAAAACCTAGAAAACTGGCATATTGGGCAAGTACCAAGATGAAAACCAGAAAAATAGGCATCATGTGTAATCTACGAACCTCTTGCATTCCATACATGGGGGCATGTTCCATCCATATTTTCCTATCATATTATATCCCTTTAATTTCCTCCATTAACCTATATCCCTCATATCCCTTATCTTATCAACATCCATATTTTTCCAACTTTGATCTTGACAAGGCTAGGGATCTCCCTCGAAGCATCACATGTCCTATATGTTTCATGTTGTCCACATCCCTATGGTGCATATTTCCTATCTTTTCATAGCCTTGAATCCATATCCCTTCCCCTTGTCCATTCTTGATCTTGTTTTCCCTATCCATGTCCTATCATTATCCTATCAAATCACTCTCTTGGTCTTGATAGAAAATATAGATAAAAAATAAAAAAATAAAAATGCAAAACCTGTTTTCAGCATCCTCTTGACATGTCCACTCTTGTCAACCACATGCCAATAACTGCACCATGTCTTTATCTTATCTTGTCATGTCTAGTCCCTTATCTTGCAGAGAAACATGTTATTTCATCCTATGGATAGTCCTTGGCATCCAAACAACTTCAAGACATACTAAGAGACCTTTTACCTTCATCCATCAATCCATAATTTCCTCGCTTTGTTAGACTGGGGGAAATTTGAAAAAAATCTATGTGGGGATTTGACCTAGTGGGTAAGATTACACCAACCTTGTCTAATGGACATATGCACATCATTGTAGAAACAAAGTACTTCACTAAGTGGGTGGAAGCAATTCCCCTCACTTACATAATTGGAAAGAAGATATCAATGTTCATACTCAACCACATCATCTGTCGATATGGGATTCCTCAAACCATCTTGACAGATCATGGTACACCCTTCCAAAATAAAGATGTTGAAGAGATATGTGAACAGTTACAAATCAAACAAGGGTTCTCTTCATTCTATTATCCTCAAGGGAATAGCCAGGCTGAAGTGACAAACAAGACCATTTTGAAAATCTTGAAGAAAACAGTTAACAAATCAGGGTGAGACTGGCATTTACAGCTTAGTCCAGCATTATGGGCATATAGAACTAGTGTGAGAACACCTATAGGAGCCACTCCTTTCTCCCTAATATATGGATCAAAGGCAGTTTTACCCCTTGAAGTGGAAATCCCATCCCTGCGGATATCATTAAAGAACCTGAGTTCAAATGAAAACTACAGAGTAGCAAGGCTTAGTGAACTGGAACTACTAGAAGAAAGAAGAAAAAATGCATTCAACCACTTACAAGGCTATCATAATTTCCTTAGAAGGAATTATCGTAAGAAGGTGAGGCCACAAACATTTGAGGTAGGAGACCTCGTCCTCATGGAAAATCAAAAGAACCAAGAAGAGCGAGTGAAACCAGGAAAGTTTGAGCCTAACTAGCTAGGAACATATATCATTGCCAACTCTACCCAGAGTGGGGCATACCAACTGGCAACACTAGACGGAGATCAGTTCCCCGGATACATAAAAAACATGCACCTCAAGAGGTTCTACGCTTGAGGTCTCAATGGTTAAGGTAACTATCTACATATCCAGAAAATACTAAAAAAATCAAAAAATACAAAAATGTTACCTTGGTGAAAACCTGGCAAATAGGCGCCTTGGCGACAACAAAAAAAGAAAAAAAGAAAAAAAATTAAAGATAAACAAAATTGCTCTCTTAGTGAAAACCTGGCAAATAGGCGCTATTGAGTAGGTACCTTCGTGAAAACCTGGCAAACAGGCACCAAGTGTTCAAATCCATCTTCACCATAATTGAACTCCAAGATCAAAATATTGAGAACACTCCAAATGCAAGACTAACTACCCAAGCTAAATCCAGAAGCACAATCCCCTCTGAGCACCAAATGCTTATCTATGGTTAGTACTAGTCCACTAGACTAGGGGCGATTCTAAATGCCCTAAAAAATCCCTAAAAATAAAAGAACTCATCAAAAATCCTAAAAAGATCAAAATGTCCTAAAAAAAAATCAATCTTCATAAAAAACAATCCAAAAATTGCAAAATCCCAAGCAATAAAACCGACTCGGTTATCAAGAGACCAAAGGGTGATTAAGCCCATTCAATCAATGTCACAACCATGAGCTTTGTGAATCAACATTGGGCCCATATGACATAGCATTATCAATCTATCAAATCTATCAGCAAGCAAACTGGCGACCAAGCCAATCTATCAAATGTCACAATCATGAGCTTTGCAAATCAGCATTAGGCCCATCTGACATAGCTTGACCAGCCACCAAAATGATCAAAATCAATCAATCAATCATATCAGTCATCTTACACAGTGATGGATATGCTTAAAAATAGATAGGTCAATCTTATATGAGTCATCTATTACTAAAACCAGACATAATCAAAACAATCAAGCCAATCAAGCCTATCAAAAGAGTCGAGCCAATGAAGAGAATCAAACTGAATCAAGGAACAATAAAAAATGTTGACTATGTCAGTCAATCGGTTAGATGTCAATCTATATTTTTTGGTTATGTTCTTACACTAATCCAGGATCCACCAAGTGAGGAGATTAGCTATGATGGATCATAACTTATTTTCTTTGATTACTGTTTGTTGAATGTTCACTTCGATTCTGGGGCCATGATGATTTAGGATAAATGTGGTAGGCACTGTCACTTATCTGGCAGCCACACAGTTCCATGATCTGAGCTTAACCCTGGGAAACAATTGGACATTCCTTCTCTGTTATATGATTGTTTATTTACCAATAGAATCATAGTGGTATCCAGATGGACTCTGGGTGCATTGGATTTCTATCTCTATTTTTATGGGCTTTCTTCTTAAAATCAAGAGTTCATAATGCTATCTAGATGGACTTTGGGTACATTGGAATTCTATCTTGGTTTTCTGGTCTTTCTTTTCAAAATCAAGAGCTCATGGTGCTATCCAGATGGACTCTGGGTGCATTGGAGTTCTATCTTGGTTTTCTTTTTTTCTTTTGTTTGGTTTATTCAGAGGGAAAAGTGGTATCTAGATGGTCAATATCTAGGTGCTTTTGGCTCTCTTTATTTTCAAACAGGGAACATAGCTGAACCTAGATGGTCAATATTTGGGTGCACTAAGTTCTCTTTCTATTCAATCTCTCCACTCCTTCCGATTATCAAGAGGTCATGGTGGTATCTAGATGGTATGTGATCTGGATACATTG
The DNA here is from genome assembly GCA_018584345.1 of Thuja plicata. Taxonomy (NCBI): domain Eukaryota; kingdom Viridiplantae; phylum Streptophyta; class Pinopsida; order Cupressales; family Cupressaceae; genus Thuja; species Thuja plicata. The sequence continues at coordinate 2,283,887 of MU223887.1, forward strand.
GACACTCTTTGGAATTTCATAAAAAAAGATGCAATGATGAAAAAAAATGGAAACACGATAGCGACTTGGGTCACCCATCTGTTCTATCAATTCAAATCTATCAATCATCAACCATCCTTTCTATCAATTCATATCCATCAATCAATCCTAGAGAAACTTTTTCCAGTTTCTTCTAACTAACACATGCATTTACTCAGATATTTTGTGCATAGTAGATGGCATTCATTTATAGCATAAGAAAAATCCAAAACATGTGCATAGTAGGTCATATAATCAATGCATCCATCATCAATAACATCATAACTAACATAGGAATGATTTCATCATCATCATATAGTGATTCACATTTTCAACAAATTAATGCTCATCTAACGCATTTTCTATGCTTAATTTATTGAGAGGGCATATAGTCCACCTGCGGTCACTGGGGCAAGCTGGGGCAGGATCAAATCTGAAAATTCTTTAACACAACGTGATGAATCACATTGCATCAAAGAGGGGAAAATGTAGACACCCTAAAATGGACAGGCTTGTGACTTTACATTAAAAACACTAATTTACATCTATTAATTAATGGTTTTTTAATCGTTAATTAATCATCTATTTTCCTCTAAATTCATTCTCCAAATCGTCTAATCAAAATCCCAAAATTAATTAAATAATTAATTTTATTTAATTAATTAACCTTAATTGATTAATTACCATTAATTAATTAATTTAATTCAATTTCCTATAGTTTAAGTTGAAATATTTAAACTTATTAATTAAATTCTTCAATTAAATTAATTTAATTTCATCAATAAAGAAATTCTAAATAAAAAATAATTCAATTATCTCACATGTTGAAAACTTTAATTACATAAATGAATTAAATATTTATTTATTTTCAAAGAGATAATCTTTAATCAGATCACATGGGTTATTCCACCCATCTCTCGAGTTCACATGGGTAACTCCACCCATCTCTCGAGTTCACATGGGTAACTCCACCCACCTCTTCAGTTCTAGAAGGTAAATCACAATTAGCTCTTCAGTCAACCAAACTCTATCTCCTCTTTACCAATTGAAGAGGTGGAGTTTACTGATGGCTTCTCTAGTTCCCTTTGACCTTAACCGTTCATCTCCCTATCTCTGGGATTGATCTCAACCATTCATATCATCCCCAATTCCTATATAATAAACCCTTCATACCCATTTGAAGGATCCAGGATTTCAAGCTCTCGTGCACCGTTACTCCGTCTATTTGTTTCTAGCATTCAATCCATCTGGCGATCATACACCCATTTCAATTATCAAATTCTTGACACTTCTCAAGTCATAGACGCTACCCACACCAATACTGAGCATCCAAAATAGCATTTCAGAAGGAGTAGAGAGAGATAATAGAAGCTTCAAGCACTTTGGGGTTTGCATTCATTTGTTTTCCTTTATTTTCTTGTACATTTTATTGGTTACATTTTAAGTATTCGTTATTGGTAGCTTTGTGTATTTGATTTATATCATTGCAAACTGGTTCTACTAACCCCCACCTTTGGAAATCTTGGGAACCATGAATCACGAACAGGCATACAACTACTATTCCAATCCAGACCACTGCCTAATCTAGGGAAAAAGTCAAATGAATACACATCTATAAAAACCTTCTAATAAAAATATAGTTAGAATCCAAATAAATTGCCTTACAAATTATTCTTTTCATCCCCATACCTAGACATCAAATTTTCATGTAAACACTGAATCCCCTTAAACCACCCTTAAGAATTACCCTTCCCTTGAAAGAAACTCAAGAATAATCTCACAATCTACCTTGTAAATAGTACATTAAACCCGCCTTACAAATTTAACACACAAGAAGTCAGATATGAACACAAGAAGACATCATAGATATGAAATAGGAACTCCACTATATTTCATTAAAATATCTCTCCATCAGTACATTCAAAGTAACAAAAGCTTTAAAACTAGAAAAAAATTAGTAAATTACCTCACAGTTGTGAATTCACCATCCCTTCATATTACAATCAACTTGCTACTTATAGTATACACTAGCCATCTTGGAATCCTAAAAGAAGTAGGACGCAAAAAGCTTCGAATGGCTAGGAGAAAAGACAAATACATGACTTATACAAGAGACAAAAATACAAAAGAAGCAATAACTAACTTTGTTAAAATATTTTTTCATCTAACCGCATGATCCTTGCAACTGTCTCAAACTTGTTCTGAGTCCACCATTTGGAATTTGTTGCCTTTGTTTCCCAATGTTAAGATCTTTTGTATCTGTTGTCCATCTCAAAATGCTGGGGAACTGCCCTCTGTTGAGAATCATAGAATATCCTTTTCCTCTTGGGTACCTATATTATATCTGTCCTTCTGGGATTTGAACACCTCATCATTTGGCCAAGGGAAGTTGATTAATTCATCTTTCTTGCTACTCAATTCATCCCATTTTTTCTTCATGTGTTCAACTTCCTTTTTCCAAAACCCAAAATATGATCTGGCTTCCTCAATGGTTTCTACAGTTTGAACAAACAAACGTGTGCTCTCTAAGCTGACAATGCTATTGGTTCTTATGGAAAACTCTTCACCCATCTCCCTCATCCATTTGGCTTCCCTTTTTAGTTTACCATTCTTTCTAAACAGGCTAGGGAAAATCTCAAAATAGGCCTTTGAATATTCTTTTCTTAATATTTTGGCCTTTTTCTAGATGATACTTCTTCTTATGTCCATATCTATTAAATCCTTAAGAAATTTGTAAGTAGCTGTCAGTATAATCTCCACATTGTCTTCACTTTTGGATAAAGAATAAAATGACTTCAATTCAACCTTTCTCTCTTTCCAACCTTGCATGATTTGTTCCAACTTACCTCTGTCCTTTTCAAAAGAATTTAATATGATCATAATGTTCTTCCCATGTAGGTAAATAGAGGGAGGATCTATATTATAAAAAAAATGCATAATTGTACTTCTTATTTTATCTTCATACCTCTGTTGCACCAATGATTGGGCATTATGAAACTTTGTGCGTTCTTCTTCCCAAATTTTCTTCACTCCTAATCTTGTCCTTTCTTCTATCAATTTGTCCTTTTCATAATTCAAATATGCCTCTAGAATAGAGCTAGATGGCATAGGGGAAGGAGGGAATTTAGTAATTGGGCTGGAAGAAGATGGTTGGGAAGGTTCCTGAGTAATCATAGTTTGAGGATATGCATGAATTGATTGTTTCCCTCTTAATTAAGAAATTATTTTATCCTTCTCCAAGGATTCCTTCTTCACATCATTGTAGGATTTAAGGACCATTTCCATCTTAAGCCTCATGCTTTTATTTTCTTCAGCCTATTTCTCTGCTAACTTGAAACTAAATTTTGCAGATTATAATGTTAAGCCTGCTGCTTCCACTCTTGTGGTTTCTACAACCCTTCTTACCATTAAGCTTCCTGCATAATCAGCCTGAGGAGTTTCATTCTTTTTCTAGTCTTCTCTTTTTTTTAGTGACCACGTCACTAATGCCACATGATCCTCACTAAACTTGAATCCTTTAATGGCTGGTTGAGCTTCTTCCTCAGTGGTATGCAAGGTTTTAGTTTCCTTCCTGACAACATCAAAAACTATACCATCAACAATGTCCCATTCTGGCAAAATGAGAACTCCTTCCTTCCTGACTAGTTCTCTTCCCTCTTGAGGGGTGATCTTCTCAAACTTAGCTAACATTTCTTGTTTTATTTCATCCTTAATTTCATTCTTATCTATTTTGGGCTGGTCGTCTTGCATTTTATGACACTTTTCTTTGAACTCTCCAATATGAATTCTCCATAAAAATTGCACAATGCCCTGGCCTTCACAAAGTTGTCATCTGATAGAAATTCATCGCTAGCCTATTTTGTTATGGGGTCCAGTTCTTTCGCAACAAATTCTATAACTGTTAAGTCCATCTCTACATGTTTTGGGGCCTCTGGCATCCCCTTTTGCATTTCCTGAGATGTTACAAAGATTTTCCATGCACTTCCCATTTGCAGCAATTGCTCAGCTACTATTTATTCATCCATGTGTAAAGGATATTGAGAAGGGAAATACAGATTCTCCAATTGATTCCCTTCTTCTTCTATTCTTTGCCTCTTTGGATATGGCAATGATTGTGAATCAAACTCCATTGATCTTTTCCCTCTTGAAGTAGAAGCCTCCTCCCCATGTCTTTTTTCTACATTCTAGCCCTTATAGGATACTTCACCTCTTGGCAATACCATGCTATATCCTTTTTTCTACTGTAAGACATACTTTCCTGGTGGGATACTCCTAGAAGGAATAGATTTCCTCATGATTGCCTTGGCCTTTTCTTCTCCTACATTCATGACCGTTTCTTTCTTCTTGTATAGAGCTTGCATAATATCTTCAAAAAGTGTCATCAATGAATCTATTTTCATTTCCCAAGGCATCAATGCTTTTAAAGGATCATATCCTTTATCAAAATGATGAACAAAATCTAGGGTCTTATTGTAAACCAACCACTTTTCTTTCTTTATTTCATGTTCCTACAAATTAAGCTCATTTATAATGATGTCCTCAGGAAAATTGAATTGGTGGTCCAATGCCAAACACCTTGTCCTCTTTCTAAACATGTCACTTATGAATCCCTCTGGGTCAGCACATCTTATTAATGAGGTTGTTAGATGATAAGGCACAAGATATTTATGCAAATTTTTCCAACCACCCTTAGTGATAATAAATTGATGTACACTTGTGATGGTGGGAAATTGTGCCCTGTCCTTTTCCTGTCAATCCTTCCTCTTATAGCCCACCAATTTGCCTGATTATTTTAGAAATGCCCATTTTAAGAGGGACTTGATATTGGAGTACATATGGGGTACCTCTGAAACCATACACTTTGAAGATTGTTGAAACAAGGTACAAATAACATCACCCCAATTATGTACTATCTTAACACTTTGGGCATATTTCTTTGGCCTTAAAATATTTAATAAGCTTTTGGGGATCCTAGGTTTTTCAGTGAACAATAAGGCTCTAAGCCTAGAAGAAAATCATCTATCAAATGTGATGTAGCTGGATTTTTTAATGTCCCATGATAGAGCTATGCTCCACAGTTGGATAGGCATCTCTTCATTATCTTTGACTCTCATCAACTCCATCTCCTTCTCAAAATAATCCACACCCTTGAACAAGAACATGTGCATTAACATGGAATACCAGCCAAATGGTTGAGCTACCTTTGCATTTTTAATGCCTATCAAACCATTGTGTATTAGATCAAATACATAAGAAGAGAATAAAAGATAATGGCCAGATGTGGATGGAGGATTTGTACCATCATGAACATATAATGAATGGGCATCTCCATTTCTTCATCATCTCCAAATACGTGACTCAAAGCACTGTATACACCTTTGGATTTTACATTGAAATAATCCAATTTGATTGGTTTTGGTGTATTAGGTCCTACCACAATCAAACCTCCAATCTGGTTAAAGAATTCTCACAAAGGTCCATTTTTGAAGTAATTCCTTCGATCTTTGTACACCTCTCTGAATTGATGAAAATTAATTTCATCCTTTTGAACAGAGGGTTCATTTAATTGGAAAACCTCTCTCAACTCTTTAGTTTTAATGCTAATAAACACATTTCCATTTATGTCTCTACCAACCATGGCCACACTATCATATCTTTCTGCTACTTGGATTAACAGATCAATATCCATGAAGACTCCCAGGACTACTAATTTTTCCACATCAAACTGCTAGATGTTGCTATGGGTGCAAAAGCATTTCTTTGGCTAAAAACTACTTTGAATAGTGCTAAACAAGGCATGCTATGTTTCCATCTCTAACCCATATAATGTTATCATATAAAGCCTCCCCAATTTTAAAACAAGGGTGTTTTGGTACCATTTCTTTGATCTTGGTAGTATCATTTGTTGATCTAACAAGTTGTTGTAAAAGGTCCTCACAGACATTCCTTTTCTGATAGTCTATTTTTCTAGTGAGTTCTCTTCTAGGTGCCATTTTAAACTAGGGTTTCTAGAAAAGTTGGAAAACAAACATAAAACACTGCAACTCAGCTATGCTTTGATCCCTTCAACAATTATGGCATTTGAAAAATCAAGTGGACAATCTTATACGCAATCTCATCAATACTTAGCATTAAATTTCCATTGAGCTGACCACACATTCTACAATTAATTTTGCATCATTTGAAATTTTTTGGCCCAATAGTTGAGTGAATTTACCTTAATAGAGAAACCCATTTTAAAATAGGACCGTATATCTTAGCAACTTCCTATCAAATAGTGTGGTTACCAGTAGTTGACAAAGACTATAATCAGCTTGGACACATGTTCGTCAGGCACAATCCCTTGAATACTATCCTTCCATTACCTTTTCCTTGAGGCTTTGCGCTAGTCATCAGAATAAAATGAGCTTACAGTTCCTTTACCTTTCATTATAACCTGCGCCCCATGATCTCAAATATGACACGTGTCACCTAGGCGCAATGCCTTGAACACTAGATGACAACCATCTTCACTTTATGGCTTTATGCACACTTTTAGATCAACACTAAGTTAAATTCACATTAATTTACCCTTGGGTTTGTAACTGCAGGTCCCACAAACTCGTTAAGGACACGTTCCCACTAGGCGCAATGCCTCAAAGATTATTTGTAATGCATCTTGTGGTTAATTATTTACGATCAGTGTTAGATTTGATTTAACCTGACCACACATTATCAGACCACCACTTTAACTAACTGTAGGTCCCGCCTCTTCGATAGGACACGTATCATACAGGTGCAATGTCTTAACGACTAAATATCTTACATCTCTGATCTGAGGCAATGAACCAGCCGTTAGATCCTTTCATATGTATCAGCCCTTTAACCATCATTGTCTTAAAAAACACAGGTCCCACCGACCTCCATGTGGCATACTACAAATGTCTTTGAGAAATCCCCTTTTGTTTTCTAACTTGTGCTGATCTGACCCACCTTGTACACGTGGTGCAAGGGCACAATTCCTTAATGGTTAATTTGACTGCATTTTCATGTTAAGGCTTTGTGCTCACCATAGGATTTCTCAGAACTTGTTAGCACTTTATCCTTCTGCTAACTTTAAGAACATAGGACCCACATTGTCAGAAGGGACAGATGTCACACAGGCACAATGCCTTGAAGACTAATATCACCACATCTTGAGATTAAGGCAAAGCGCCAACTGTCAGATTAAATAGGAGTTTCATGCACTTCATGTTAACCTTTAAACATATGATGGACCCACCAATTACACATGGCCTATAGGCACAATTCCTTAATAAATATATGGTGATCATCTCTTCTTGGAGGCTTTGCGCTATCCATTGGATTAAAGTTAAGTTGCATGAAATTTTTTATTTAAATAAAAAGGGCTTGTGGGGCATTCAAACTTAGGATAAAATAAAAAAATGAAAAGTTAGGCTTTATGACTTAAAACCTAAAGTGAACACCGGTCTAAGGAACTTTTAAAACACATGTTAAAACTTAAAAGGTGTAGCTTAAGTGACTCAAAAAGGTAAAACACAAACATAACACATGGAAATCCTAGGGTTTTAGACCAAACCAAAGACTTAACAATAATCACCTAGGGTTTATGTGATACAGAGCCTTCTCAAAACACATCTGCCTTTGAATGCAGAAATTTTTTCAAAACTTTGCATGCATGATTGAAACTAACATAAGTTAAGGCACACAATATTGACAACAGGAACAAAATTTTTAATACGACTTCAAAAAACCCAAAATAGTCCCAACAATGGCTCTATCTAAGGATGCTTGAAAGAAAGTTCATAGAAAGAATACGAATCTCTAGAAGGAAGAACACAACCAAAATAACCAACTACAAAAATAACAACACAACTTGGAAATAAATACACCTGTACATAGATTACACGACCACTGTGCATATATTCCAAGACCATTGTGCATTGATTACAAGACCACTGTGCATGGAAAGCATAATTAATTGAAGAAAGGATTTAATAATTATCCATGAACTAGAAATTCAAACACCTTACCATCCATAGTTTTGAGAAAATATGAATCCCTTCAAAATATATGATGAATAATATAAGGACCCAACCAAAAAGATTCAATTTTTTTTATGTTTTCCCTTATCTTCAGCCCTGACATTCTGTTAGTTCCTTTTCTTGCTGACATATGAAATACTCTTGACGAGCTTGCTCTATTTATCCCAAAACACTGATCAAGCAAGATACAAAACAACATAAAAACATTTTTTAAACTCCCTACACTTTGAGCTCCATAAACTCGGGTGGGAATACCCTTCTGAATCAAAACAATCAAATCAAAAAACAATTCTAGCAGATAAAAATGGAATTACAGAGATAAGTCTCTGCAACATTTAATTGGCAAATCCTAACATGATAATAAAAATCAATTTTAATATGACAGTCACCTATTATAATGGAGAACAGACCAGTGCTTTATCCTAGGGCATGAAGTCACTATGAATATTTATAACCAATTTGGCTGTGAATATGAACTTAAAAAAACTACAGATCTAAAATGAAAATAGATACACCTTGCATATCAACCTTCACACATATGATAAAATAATTCATCAAATTCATTTGGTACTCTGAACCTTACCAGAATAACCCTAAGGCGTTTTTAATCTTTCATTGAAAGAACCCTAACATAATTCAAAAATCTACCTAACAGACACATAAATTGAACGTTCCTTGAGTATTCAATTTAAATAACATTCTGAACATAGTAATGAAGAAAAATACTCATCATATGTCTCAGAAAATTGATGGATCTCATTTGTATTCATATCAAAAGTAATTACATCCAACAATAAAGCTTTCAAAACCCTACTCAAAATGTAATTGTCTTAAACCAGAATTTTACAATTCAAACTTATACTCCCAAAATAAAAAATGGCTATTTCTTCCGAGCAGTATTGGAGTCCTTTTATAACTAAGGATGCAACAAGATACATACTACATGGGAAATATTTAAAAAATCTTTGCAAAAACTTTTTTAACTGACATAAGAACCAAAAATATCACAGAACACGGGTGGAAGCATGTATGCCAAGTCTGAGTAAAATGTTGTTGCACTTTGAAAATATCTTTCTTATCCTTTCAGCTTTGCTTCCCACCTATTCACCTCCTTGGTGGTGGGCCAATCAAAATCTTTTTCCTGCTCCAACTTGGTAACATCTTCTGTCCATCTGGCATCCATAGTTGTTCTAGCCTCAACAACAAACTTTGTCATATCTACTTCAGCCTTAAAAAGGTTATCAATTAATTAATTGCAATACTATGCATCAGTATCCTTTTCTAGGCACTGTTTCATTTCTTCATCTTTGAATATTCCATCAAATTATGCTTTCCAATCTGATTGTAGTTTTAAAACACCTGATTCATGATAAAGTTTTGGAATAAATGGAGAGCACTGATCACCAAATAACTACAACTTGTTACCAATTAGCTTAGCCTTGCCACTGAAGAAAGAATAAGTATCATTCATTTCATTAATTATCTCAATAGTATCAGATACTTTGTTAGGAAATTAATCACTATATAAGATAGATGTCTTCAATTTATCCATCACTCTGGCTTTTCCTGACCAAAACTTGAAAGTGGGCTCCAAAAATGTCATGGATTCAGCTACTATCTTTGAGGGCTCCTATAGTGAGCCATATAGTGTGTATACTACTTCAATGTTTCCCTTCAAAACATCAATCTGATGTTGTAATATAGGAAATTTAATAGACATAATATTAATATTTTGCCCCCGTGACAACTCTTTAGATTGGCCTTCTGCTAGTGCTGAATCCTCTTTTGTTTCCACTGCAAAATTTGTTTCATCTTTTGATACCTCCTGGGGTACTGTATTGTTCTTACTTTCCTCCAATTCTTCCTTTGAATTTTCTATTTTCTCCTCCAGGGTGTGGTCATGAACCACAACTTCTTTATGTTTCCTTGCCAGAGCCGTCATTTTACCAAAAGTCATCTCATATCTCTTTGATAGGTCATCTATTTTTGATAGATTCATGAAAGACACCTGAGTCATGAGCTGTGTAATCTCAGTGTCACTAGTATTTTGCAAATTCCAAATCATTCTATCATCTCTTTTTTCTTCCCTTATGGTCATAACCAAATACTTCTGTGTAGCAGGATCCAAGGACTAAATGGTTAAAGTCTTAGAGTTAGGATCAAATCCAGACCCTTTCAATACCTCATCAATTTCAATCTCTATTTTCATTAGAGGGTCTTCTTTCCTTCTGATTTGATCTATAATGAAAGTGGACTGCAAGTCCCATCAGGCATTAACAATACCCCACTATTCTGTACCAACAATCTGGCTTGCTCCACAGTAATCAATTCACTCTCAGGATCATAATCCTAGAGTGTCTTCGCAATCTCCTTATTTTTTTTCCTCTTTCCCTTCACCTATTATCATGCTTTTCCTTAAATATTTTTCTTCATTTTGATCAAGAAGCTCTTGAATTCTTTAGATTTTATGGATTCATCATCTTTTATGAAATCATTGTCCATCATCACTCTCTTGTTAGCTTCTCCAAACAGCACAATTTGATTATCCCGATGACCTTCAAATTGTTTCTATTTTTTCATTTCACTTTTTAACTTCCTGAAGTATTTTCCATGCTATGTTATCACAACTTTGGCCATACTCTTCCTGTCCTGCACCATTTTGTGCTCTATTTTCTATTTCTTATTGGGTAGCTGTCTAGTGGAAGTAGCCTCTTCACCAACCTCCTCTTCTTCTTAATGTTGTTCTTCCTATTGTTACAAATACTCCTAATCATGTAATGCAACAGCAAAAGGAGATCCTTTGGATTGTGCATCTTCAACACTAAACTATGGTATTTGTGGCATCAATGTATCATATGACTTAAGCATTTGTTCCATTCTCTGCAAGTATCAGAGGTCAGGGAAAAAACCTAATTTTTTTTTGTCTATTTCCTTCCAATAAGCTTCTTCCCTAAGAAGGTCTTTCCATTTTATTCTCCTCTCTTAGACTTCTACTTTATCCAACTTGTTCCTCATAATGTCTCCATCATCCATTGGCTCATGATCTTTGATTTTTTCCAGGGAGTCATAGAATTCAAGGGTATTTTATAAATTGTTTTGGATCATAGAACCTAACAGCTATTGTGGGCATTCTATACTGCTTCAGGAAATCATTTATTAGATAAAAAAATCTCTTCCCAATAGAGAAATAAAAAGCCACCCATAATCTAGGGATAAAATTACCCTTTTTATGTCCACCTAAAAACTCTTTATCCACCCAGATAATTTGCCAATTGAACTCTAAAAATGCAACCCTAAGAGGAACAAACTTAGGGAGAATGTGAGGTGGTTGTGAACAACCATATACCCTTACAATAGTAACTTGATCAAAGAAGAAAAATTCACCCCAGTTATGAGTAATTGGCCAATTTTGAACAAATTTCCAAGGTCTTAAAACTCTTCTAACCTCAATTGGAAATCTCTCCCTATTTGTTCCCAATAAATCAAAAATTGGATCCACAATCCAATTATAGAAACATACAAAAGATGAATTCACAGATGAGTTGTCCCATACCTGGGTCAACCTTTGGATTGGCATAGTGACACCATACTCTGAATCAAACAATTCAAGTTCTTTATCCATGGAATCCCTGTTATAATAAAGATTCATAAACATTAAATGTGAGTAATGTTTAAAAGTTGGTACATGGGCATCTGACTGTATTTCTAGCAATGCATCATGTATTGCCTCAACTATGTAACTCACATAATCATAATCTATGTTGACTTCTAGGTGCTGGATATTCATAGCCATCATAAGCACATCCTGGGGCATAGTAGAATCTCCATCAAAACCTAATACTTTGGCTAAGCCATATACTATGCATTTTATATAATGGTGGAAAAGGGACAAATCAAAAGGTGGTTTAAGATTATCTGGGACTTTCACCAAATTTCTATCTACCCTAGGTATGAATCTGGGCATATCATACTTCTTGATCAGTTTCTCTCTCTTTTTGTAATCTTCCTGTATCTTCTCCAAGTCAATTTCTGTGCATAATGCACCAGTGATTCCAAAGACTTCTCCTACTGATCTTCTGTCTACGGATACTAGTGTCTCTTTTTTTTTTCTTTCTAATTTCCCTAACTACTGGGAAATAAGTCTTATCTAGTTCCCTTATAATGCCTATATGAATATAGACATCAGGCACAATTAACTTTGTCATGTTCAGTTCCCAAGGATTGCAAATAGGAACTACTTTAACCCTATTATTCCAGAAATAATGGAACAGAGTATTAGCAGAGAAATTGGGAGTAACATGATTTCTACACTGGCACCATCTCTCATTCCATTCATCCCAATTGACATTGTTTGTATTCAATATCCTGAGAAACAACTCAACAAATTCTTCCACATACTTTAGTACTGCAACTTTCTTCTTCTTAGACCCTTGTGAGGCTGCACTGGCAGTGGCTTGAATCATCTTTTCTCTTAGAATGCAATCTCAAAATGAGCTCTATTGTTTGCACAAAAATTTGCAAAGGAAAAAACAAGAGTTGTACAGAAAAAAATCTCAATCATTAATATTTATAGCCATCCAATTGGCATCTTGTCCTCTTGTCTGCAAATTCTTGCACTTGCAGTGTCATACAATCATCTTTCTGAAACTAATGTTGCCATTAATCCACACTCCTTCATCCTTGCTAGAATAGAGTACACACTTTTTTACCTTTTTATATTCATAGCCTGGGAATAAGCCACTTGTCAACTTGTTGCTCACTCACTGTACGAGACTTGTATTCAAAAATGTGCTTGCGAGTGACCGATAAAACCCTTCTTTACAAACAGTCTCGCACTCGTGGTCTTTCTTTGCCTAGATTTGTATCTTTTGCGACTAAGTGATGACTTCCTTTCATTAGTCACAGGCTTGCTGCTTAACATTTCACTTTCTTCAAACCCGTACGAGTGAGCGAGTACAAATCCATTACTTAAGCCTTTTCTAGTCACGCACTCACCAGCCTTTAGCTCATCATGTTTGAAACTGAGCGAGTGAGTGATGATTAGAACTGATCATGCATTATCTTCCTCTCACACACTCGCCATGCCCTTTTAATCTATTCTCTTACCTTCGCGAGTGAGCGATGATCTATATTACCCATAACCGCGTACTTGTGCATTGAATTTTTTTATAAGTGAGTCCTCCGCAAGTGAGTGAATATCTTTCAATAATCCTTCAACGGTTCACCAGTCGCATACTCGCTGACCTCTTTTGACCTGACTTTGTTTATTTGAGACCGAGAAACAACTCACCTTTTACCTTAATCGCGCACTCGTGAGCCCAAAAACTTAGACAACAAATCATTGGCAAGTGAATGATAATGAATATTGTTAGAGTAATAGTACATTAGTCTTTATAATTAAATCTATTCAGTTTAATTATTAAAGTACACTATTATTCTATTCACTTAAGCTTGTCATTTAGGTGCATAATAATTAATATGTTTATTAATTATTAAATGCAGAAACCTAGCTTTCTCTGGCTTTAGGGTTTCTCACCTTATAAGCCGCTTTTTATAATTATTGTAATTCATTCTTTTGGGAAATAACAATTTGCTCTCACTCAGCTGAGATTTTCCAAACCCTAGCTTCTCTCTCACAGGTTTCACTTTTAGCTTTAGGTATTTTGCATGCAAGTGCTCTTGGCGTTCTGTGGATTTGTCTTTCTCAAATCCTACATGGTATCAGAGCCACCCTTTCGCTGCCTAGGTTGAAGATTTTTGAAGCCTCGATTCGAAGACGATAGCCATAGCTTTTCTGAGGTTTTTCTGTCACTTTGAAGGAGGCACAATCTTCTGGAGCAAATTGAGCCAAAACAGACACTGCCATTGCAATTAGAAGGCCCGGGAGAGTCAAAAAACATATAAAGTTTGACTATTTTGGCCTCTGTGACCACAAGCAAAACTTTTTGGCCTCCTAGGGCCGTATGGCTCAAAAATTGAGAAAAAAAACCTCAAAATTTTTTAAAAAAATGCCTTTTTTGCATTTTTGGGCGCTGTCAGCCGACGTTGCCAGCGCGCCGCTAGCGCGCCACTCGTGCGCAGCTACTGGGCAGTGCGCCACCCAGGCGCCACCGCTCCGCCGCCGGGGCCCGCCGCCACCTCCTCCCCGCCTGGCCGCCGCCCGCGCTCGGCCCACCCGCCGCCACCACCCCACCAGGTCACCACCTCCACTGGTGGTGCCACCCATGGGCCACCACAGCTCTGCTGACGTCTGGTGATGGCCATACTGCCGTCAAATTTTATGCAGTCTCTATTTTTTTCTAGAGAGTTGTCTTTTTGAGAGGCAGTTGGCTTTTTGACTATAACTTGAGCATACGGTGTCCGTTTTCAAAAAATAAAATATTGTCGAAAAGGTGTTTTTGAGATGGACGCAATGATGCTAGTTTTGTTTTTTGATTTGGCCGTTTGAGCTCCTATTTTTAGCGTTGAAGTAGAGGCTTTGTTTTCCCTTCTTCTCTGCATCCGGTGTTCAGGTTTTTCTCTAGTTTTCTTTGTGCTTTCAGTTGTTGATTATTTGCTGTATGGGGGTTAGAATAATACTTTGTGGGGGGTGTCTTTGCTTTCTGTCATTTACTTTCAGAAATCAACCCTTCTACTTCCGTCTTTTTCTTCTCTCAATGTCGGACCCCTCTGTGGCCCGGCTAACACCGCATAATTACCACACTTGGAAAGCACAGATGACCAGGCTACTCATGTCACGTGGCTTATGGTCATGCCTAGATGAACAAAAACCTATCCTATAGTGTCCTTTTGAGATTCTACAGCACAGGGATAAGATGGATGAAGCCATGGGCTTGATTGCACTGAACATCTCCGACAGTCTCCTCTTTCACTTGGATGGTTTGACCACTCCTAGGGCCATTTGGGGCAAGTTTTCAGATTTGTTTGGCACTATTAA
>MU223887.1:2302826-2323115 GCA_018584345.1 Thuja plicata
ACTTAAGCTTGTCATTTAGGTGCATAATAATTAATATGTTTATTAATTATTAAATGCACAAACCTAGATTTCTCCGGCTTTAGGGTTTCTCACCTTATAAGCCGCCTTTTGTAATTATTGTAATTCATTCTTTTGGGAAATAATAATTTTCTCTCACTCCGCTGAGATTTTCCAAACCCTAGCTTCTCTCTCACAGGTTTCACTTTCAGCTTTAGGTATTTTTCATGCAGGTGTTCTTGGCATTCTGTGGATTTGTCTTTCTCAAATCCTACAAATATGATCTTTTAGTCACATACTTGCGCATCTCAGAACCTTGAAAACTTCCAGCGCGAGTGAGCGAAAATAAATACTTAATCACCCGATAATACTGCATCACCTACTCGCAAAGCAAAAAACACATTAGTTAAAGCTTCAACAAGTGAGCAACCGAACTGAATTCATAATGCTCGCTCAGTCATGGACCTAAAAGTTCATGACTTAAAACAACCGCGAATGAGCGATGTGCTAAAAATAACCGATCTCTTACTCATTGAGCCAAATCAAAACAACTTAAGACCTTCACAATTGCACGATAAACAACAAATCTCATAACTTTGCGCAGTCATTGATAAAAGACTTGACTCCTTCCTACATACTGTGATTGCACGATGAATTTTTTAACCACCATGTTGCTCACCCGCAAAACAAATTTGCCTAACTCCAACATGACCGCGATTGCGTGATGACAAACCAAATAATGACTCTCTCACTTGCGGACTCAAAAGACCACTTAAAAAGAATAGTGTGACTACACGATTAACCTTAATATAAGAAAAATGAAGGCTTAACCAATTTTGAACCCTTTTCACATATTAAAGACATAGATTTGAACCAAAAAAATGTGGGAACAAGGACAATGTTTGAAATTTGAAATTTTTTAATATATAGTGCTAACAATGGCTCTGACTGGGCAAAGTTAATTGCAATATTAACATTAGAAACCAAAACTTTGGGAGGCAGACCACAAATTGAAACAAACTGTACATGCGCACACAACAACACCAAAACCTAAAATAGGGAAACCTAATCTATTGTGCATGGAACAAATGAATTTATGAGAAATAGTGCTTCAAGAATTGTCCATGCACTGGCAATTCCTATATCTCACCAACAGAGTCCTCCAAAAAGTATGATTCTTAACCATGAAAATCTTGAACTACAAAGGGGCCCATCCATAACGATTCTAACTTACCATGTTTTCCCTTTTCTTCTTTTCTAGCATTCCATTGAAGTACCATCTCATTTATTTGGAACTTTCTTTCAGTAGCTCTTTTATCAAATAGGTACTTAGACTGTTGTTGGAGCTTCATATTTATTTTGTGTGCCTCTATTCTTATTTCTTCTAATTCCACCAATTGATCCATCCTCTCCATCATGGGTTCTTGTTCTTCAAATTGCTCCTCTTGTAGAAATTTATATACAAGTAACAGATTATTCAGAGGCAATCTTGCCTAAGTTCCATAGACCATTTCAAAAGGGGACACCCCTATTGCTCTCTTTATTGTTACCCTATTAGCCCAAAGGGCTAACTTCATTTTTGAATGCCAAGATTTTTTATTTTTCTCCAAAATCCTCTTAATGATCTTCATGATGCTTTTATTTCTAGACTCAGCTTGTCCATTTTCTTGAGGATGATATGATGAGGAATAATATACAATAATGCCATAGTCTTCATAGAAGTTTTTAAACTCCTCAGACCTAAAACAAATGGCATTGTCCATGATTAACTTAGTAGGCACACCAAATTTTGTTAAAATATTGTCCATTAATAAATCCATTACCACCCTATTGGTTGCCCTTTTTGACGGGATTGCTTCTATCCATTTTGTGAAATAGTCTGTAGCCACAAGAATCCAACTGTGGCCTCCACTGGATTTTTTTGAAAATTCCCCAATAAAGTCAAGACCCCATTGGGTAAAAGGGGCTTCCACAGTCATTGGATTCAAAAGTAATGCTCTTGAAATTTTTTTTTTAGAGGAGAACCTCTGGCATGGTTCACATCTTTGTACAAATTTCTGAGTATCTTTAAAAAGAGAAGGCCAATAGAATCCATCTCTGATAATTTTGTGAGTTGTGGTCTTGGCAGAGTAATGCCCCCACACACAAAACTATGCATTTCACTCAATACCTTTTAAGATTGTGATTCATCTAGATAGAATAATAAAATTCCATCCTTGTTCTTCCAAAATAAAAAACCTTGTATCAATACATATCTTTGAGCCTGCAATTTCAGAGTCCTTTTCTGATTATCTGACATGTATTCTGGACACTTACCATTTTTCAGAAAAAAAAAACACAACATCAGTATACCATGGCTGCAATTCTATACTGGTATAACTCATATCCACTACCTGTACATTATTAACTTGAGCCAATTCCATGTTTGTGTCAGTCATCAACTTGGCCAGGCCTAGACCCCTTACCAATTTGGTAACTTGTATTTCAAGATCAATTTTTTGGATCCTGTTGATCCATCAACATCTCTTCCCTGTAACTTCAGATTGAGACAATATATCTTTCACTATATCATGTGGCACATAAGTAATTATTTTTGCACAAACTAAGTAAGGTCTAAAACCCTTGACTACTTTGACCAAGGCATAAGCCTGGTTCTCCATTATCTCATAATTGAGTTCTGTTGCCTGCAGAGACTTATTGAAAAATGCTATGGGATCCTCAAAACCATCATCATCTTTCTGCAAAAGTACCGTAGCAATGGTATGAAATGAAGCAAAAGAGAATAGAGAAAAAGGTTTTTCATAATCTAGAGATCTCAACACTGGTGCTTGCTGAATATCCATCTTTATTCCCTCAAAAGCTAATTGAGCTTCTTTGTTGCATTCAAACTTAGCATTTTCCTTCATCAATTTAACAATGGGCTTCACTATCTCAGCAAAGTTTGTAATGAACCTTCTTACAAAATTTATTTTTCCAAGGAAATATTGAACGCCTTTGATATTTTTTGGGGGCAAGACCTTATTAATGTCCTCTACCCTTTCAGGATCAATCCTTACACCTATTTTGACACTATATGTCCCAACAACTTACCTTCTGTCACAACAAAATGACACTTCTTTGGATTCAATGAAATCCCATACTCCAAAGCTTTAGTAAAAATTTTCTCCAAGTGTTTACAATGATCCTCAACCCTTTTATAATATGCACTTAAATCATCTTGATACACCACCATAATTACATTTACAAATTCTTTAAAAGCCACATCCATGGCTCTTTGGAAGGTAGCTCCCGCATTCATCAAGCCGAATGGCATTCTCACATAAACATACGTACCCCATGGAGTAGTAAATGTTGTTTTAAACTCTTGAGACTCTTGAACCAGCACCTAGTTGTAACCAAAAAATCCATCCATCATGGATAAAATTTCACAACCAGTCACTCATTGTAGCATTGCCTCCATGTTTGGCAAAGAGTAATTATCTTTCAAAGAAGCTACATTAAGGTTCCTGAAATCAACACATAGTTTGATGTCTCCATTTTTCTTTCTGACTAGGACTAAATTGGACACCCAAGAATAATGTCTGATTGTTTTTATTATCCTAGCCTCTCAGAGCTTTGTGAGATCTTGCTGCATTTTGGGGGCCAGCAAAGGATTGACTAGCCTCTGTTTCTGTCTAAAAGGCTTAATATCACTTTTTAATGGGATTTCATGCTGAAAGAGATCTTGCCTATAATCCTTAAGGTCTTCATAAGACCAAGCAAAAACATGTTTGAACCTTTTCAATAAGTTAATCAAATTCATTCTCACATGAGGAGCCAATTTCTTTCCAATATATACAATCTTAGGAGCATACTCTGATCCCAAATTTACTTCCTCAAAATCATCCAATTTGGCAATAGAATTTTGGCACATATGACTATCAAATGTATCAGTAAAAAATCCTTCTAATTGAGTTAATCCATTAGGGATTTCATTTGTCTTTAATTGTAAAATCTCATTGCCAAATATGGTTTCTTTCTCATCAACAATTTCTATCAAATTATTATAGTCAATGATCTGACCTTCATAATTATCCACACAATGAATGAAATTAAGGATATCCTCATCATTTTAAAAAACCTTCTAGTTATATACATTATCAAGAATATTTGGCCTAGTCTAGGTTTCCACAATAGATACCCCTGCTAGTGTTAGGTCATCATTTTTCAAGGCCACATTAGCCAAAAAATCTGCCATAATATTCTTAGATCTTTCTAGCCAATCAATAGAAAATGCAACAAAGAATTCAATGCTATCCCATACAGCATGTTTATACTATTTTAGCCTATCATTTTTAGAAACATATTTTGATCTAATTTGGGATATGGCTAGCTCTGAATCTCCAAAAATTTTTAACAACTTAATGCCATGCTTGATTTCTATTTCTAATCCCAACAACAATGCCTCATACTCGACTGTATTTTTTGTACATTGAAAAGCCAGTAGAAATGAGTATTTGAAGGTAATACCTAATGGAGAGACAAATAAAAAACCAGCTCCTAACCCTTCTTTTGAGCATGCTCCATCAAAATACATTTTCCATAATCCATTTTGCTGCAACTCTGATTCTTCTATTATAGGGTCAACATTTCTTAACTGAGGATGGACCTCCTCAATTCTAAAATTTTGCATAGCTACATCTACACAACAGTTTAGCATGTTTGGTTCAATTTTCTCAACATAAATAGGAGCTCTAGGCTCTCACAATAGTTTTTCTTCTTTCCCATTTACAGAAATAGTAGCAAAAGACAAATCCAATTATACATGTCCTCCAATAGCTGCAACACACTGTCTTGATAAAAGCATCCCATAATAAGGCGGTGAATCCACAACTACAACATGTATTTTAAAAGTAAACTCGGGGTATGTAGCAAGTTTTACCTCTAATCCTTTTTAAGTTCCTACTATAGGTACTTCCCTATTTTCCATGGCATAACATTTACCAAAAGTAATATCCACCCCTAGACCCAATTGTTTCATGACATTGTAAGTCATCACATTAGCAGTAGCTCTTGAGTCTATCATACAGTTTTTTAGTAGCATATTTTTTATGAGAAGTGTTACATAAAAAGGATGAATCTAATCTAGCTCTTGGATAATTACATTTCCTAAACAGATTGGGATTTCATTCTTTTTTTCTTGCTTTCCTCTTAATTCACAATTTAGACCAGTGGTATCATGTATATCAGGTAAAGCAGATAGTAGTGAAAGAGAAGCTTCTCGGTGCTCTTTGATTTTGAACATCTCAACTAGAGGGACAAATACCTTCATTTTGGACAAAGCTTATTTCATATCAAAAGTTGGGAAGTTCATGATACTTTTAGAAGAGATTTTACCTCTACTTTCTTTCAACTATCTTGTTTTTTTTTCATTAGTAGGGGTAACTTTATTTTCCTTAACCAGAGTGTCCTTTGGTTCACCCTTTTCTATCGCTCCCTTTTTTGTTTTTTCCACATCATGTGTAGATTCTTCATTTATTACTTCTGTGATAAAAAGTGAACTAGGCTGGTTATCAATTTAATCAACCTTTCTATTTCTAAGCTGATATGAACTTCTTTCCTGTGTCTCAGCCGCAATAGTGAGAAATCTTATCTCCTCATCATTAGGCATTCCAAATTGAACACGTTATAATTTAGTGTTTGTACCATTTACTGTGATTGGCATATTTTCTTCTAGCTCTTCCTCTGAGCTTCCATTGTCATCTTTAATAGTAAGTGCACATATGTTTATTACAGGTTTTTTCTCACTATCGATTTATTGTGTTCCATCATTTTCATGCAGTTCCACCATACCTAGAGCTACTACACATTGATAAGAGGAATGAGGCATATTACAAGCCATGCACTAGGGAGTGTTTTCTACATTATGTGTATTGTTCTTTTTCAATGGACCAAAGATGTCTTTGTTCTTAGGATCAGTTTGTTCTTCTGGAAAAGGTTTTCCATCTTTCCACTAGATTTTATAAGGAAAATCTTGCAGTCCGTAAGGCTTATCTTGCGTTTGATATTGTGGCCTATTATTTTGAAACCCCTTTTCATTCTTTTCTACCTTAGCAAAAAGATTTTTCACCACACTTACTAATGTATCCATTTTATCTTCTTCTTTGGAATTCTTATTTGACTGTGTTTTTGACCCCTTCCAAATTCTATTATCATCCCATTTTCCAAGCTTGCCATAAGTTCTTCTATTGCTTTCTATGTTTATGGCCAACTCATAGGCCTCTCTCATAGTCTAAGGATCTTTATCTCTGAGAAAATAAGCTGTCTTCCCATCTAAAGCGTTACAGTAAGTGGTGAGTCATACATTTTCATCCAGTCTTAACACTTGGAACAATTTATACATAGCCTTTTGAAATCTAATGTTGAGTTCAACAATGCCTTCATTTGCAAATTTTTTTTAATTGTTGAATTCATTCAAAATAAAACCAAATTTTATCTTTTCACCATACTGTTCCTTGAAACTTCTCACAAATTCATCCCATGAGTAAATACTATTGTCAAGAAAACCTCGGTACCAATCTCTTGCAATCCTCAATCAGAGACTGCACAAGCAATTTCATCACAACATCTTCATCTCCAATCTCATAATCATTCATTGTATCCATGAAAAATTTTAGATGCTCCTCACCAATTATTGCATTATTCCCACTAAATTTGGGAATCTTATCTCTGATCTCATTAGGAATAGGGTTTGGTTGGCTAGGGATACCATCAAAAAGAAGTTTCCTATATCTTTCTAAATGAATAGGTCTCCTTTAAAAATTTGTACCAATATTGTGGCCACTATTACCAATGCTTAAATTTTTTTGACTACCAATATTGTTCAATCCACTCCCTCCTAGTTGTGATGCACCTCCTTGAGCTGCACCATATGTCTGGGTATTCATATTACCACTAGTATTCTAAATACTAGAGGTATTTACAGGCATGGTTGGAGTAACTTAGTGGTATCATTTGTTAAATTGGTATAAATTGGAGAACTCAAGAAATCAATCTTTCTTTTCATCTCTGCAGCAGCAGCTTCTAATTCTGCCTTTTCCAACTGCTTTGCAATATCATCTTTGGCCTTTCTAGCCCTTTCTAACTCCATATCAAGTGAGAATATATCCTGAGATGTATCCTCTTTACCCTTAGGACTAGAAAATTTAATGCCAGTGAGCTTTTGTTTTCCTTTATCAACATCTATTTGTCTAGCATTAGTTGCTGATACATCTTGTGTAGATATTTGAGACTTAGAACGATTTTGACTTTCATAATTAATGACTTGCCTCACCATAGGGCCTGTATCTCAGGAATAATTTTTCTTAAGTAGGTGTTCTCTTTCTTGACATTCTTTTCTCAGGGTATCCATATCTCCAAAAAGTTCATTATTCAAACCATGAAATCCCTCATTTGCACCCTGAGCAGCCAGTTTTAATTGGGCAACCCACTTCTTTAGATTTTCTCTATCAGTGATGGAATTCATAATTTGTTCCTCTCTAGCCTCATCATTATTTTGCTTGATAAGTAAGAGTTCATCCGATTCCCTTTTCAAAAGGTTATTATCCCTAAGGACTTCTTCAATATCAAAACTGGAAGAATCATATATATTTAGCAGATTATCTCCCTTCTTGTCTTCCACCTGTTCATAAGGGATACTTGATGAACTTGGACCGAAACTGCCCTTGTAATAGGAAGATGATTCCCCCTTTTCTTGAAATACATTCTTTGGTACATGGGTAAGTATATCATCAAAATAACCTGTGGTGTCAGACTCAGGATTTAGAGGTTCAGTAATTTCTTTCTCATGAATGGTTCCTAAAGGTTGACTTGGACCTACAGATCTAAGCTTCCAAGAGGTGTTGTTATAAGATTCTCCCTTCCTAGAATGGTTTTTCCTGGCATTTTTAGAAACATCATTCTCTAATGTTTCTTGAGAGTAATTCTTTGTGTTTGTTTTTGCATTCCTCATCCTATCTAAAATGAAATTTTGCACACTTGATCTTCTAATGTTCCCCTTAGAAACACTATTGCCAATTACTCGGAGTTGCCACCCAAAAAGGCTTTGGGAATAAAATAAAGAAATATCACTTCAACAATGATTTTAGAGGATATGATACGATAAGATATAACACAACTTGTGATTTCAAAAAATGGATTTCAAGGAATTCATTATATGAAACTGGATCTTCAAACTAACCTTTACACACATTCCTTGAAAGTCCCCAACAAAGTCATCATTCTGTTAGTTCCTTTTCTTGCTGACATATGAAATACTCTTAATGAGCTTTCTCTATTTGTCCCAAAACACTAATCAAGAAAGATACAGAACAAAATAAATAGAGTTTATAAACTCCCTACAATTTGAGCTCCATAAACTCGGGTGGGAATACCCTTTTGACTTAGAACAATCAAATCACAAAATAGTTCTAGAAGAAAAAAATGGAATTACAAAGATCAGTCTCTACAACATTTAATTGGTAGATCCTAACATGATAACAAAAATCAATTTTAATATGATAGTCACCTATTATAATGGAGAATAGACCATTTCTTTATCCTAGGGCATGGAGTCACTATGAATATTTTTAACAAATTTGCTTTGAATATGAACTTAAAACAACTACATATCTAAAATGACAATAGATACACCTTGCATATCAACCTTCACACATATGATAAACTAATTCATCAAATTCATTTGATACTCTAAACCTTACTAGAATAACCCTAAAGTGTTTTTAATCTTTCTTTGAAAGAACCCTAAGACAATTCCAAAATCTGCCTAATAGACACATAAATTGAGCATTCCTTGAGTATTAAATTTAAATAACATTCAGAACACAGTAATGAAGAAAAATAATCATCATATGTCTCATAAACTATTGATAGATCTCATTTGTATTTATATAAAAAATAACTACATCCAACAATAAAGCTTTCAAAACCCTACTCAAAATGTATTGGTCTTAAACAAGAATTTTACAATTCAAACTTATACTCCCAAAATGAAAAATGGTTATCTCTTCCCGCTAGTCTTGGAATCCTTTTATAACTAAGGATGCAACAAGATACATACTACATGGGAAAGATTTACAAAATCTTTGCAACAAATTTTTTAACTAACATAAGAACCAAAAATATCACAGAATACAAGTGGAAGCATGTATGAGTAGTCTGAGTAAAATTTTGTTGCACTTTGAAAATATCTTCCTTATCCTTTCAGCACCACTTCCCACCTATTCACCTCCTTGGTGGTGGGTCAATCAAAAGTTTTTTCCTGATCCAACTTGGTAACAACTTCTGTCCATCTCGCATCCATGGTTGTTCTAGCCTGTGCAATGAACTTTTTCATATCTACTTCAACCTTAAAAAGGTTATCAATCAATTCATTGCAATACTCTGCATCGGTATCCTTTTCTAGGTGCTATTTCATTTCTTCATCTTTGAATATTCCATCAAATTCTACTTCCAATCTGATTGTGGTTTTAACACACCCGATTCATCATAAATTTTTGGAACTAATGGAGAGCACTAATCACCAAATAACTGCAACTTGTTACCAATTAGCTCAACTTTTCCATTGATGAAAGAATAATTATCATTCATTTCATTAATTATCTCAATAGTATCAGATACTTTGTCAAGAAATTCATCACTATATAAGATAGTTGTCTTCAATTTATCCATCACTCTGGCTTTTCTTGACCAAAACATGAAATTGGGCTCCAGAAATGTCATGGCTTTAGTTACTGTCTTTGAGGCTTCCTGTAGTGAGCCATATAGTGTGTATAATAATTTATTTTTTCCCTTCAAAACATCGATTTGATGTTATAATATAGGCAATGTAATAGACATAATATCAATATTTTGCCCTTGTGACAACTCTTTAGAATGGCCTTCTGCTAGTGCTGAATCCTCTTTTTTTTCCACTGCAACATTTGTTTCATCTTTTGATACCTCCTGGGGTACTATATTCTTCTTACTTTCCTCCAATTCTTCCTTTAACTTTTCTATTTGCTCCTCCAGGCTGTGGTTATGAACCATAACTTCTTCATGTTTCTTTTCCAGAGCCATCATTTGACAAAAAGTCATCTCATATCTCTTTGATAGGTCCTTTATTTTTGCTAGATTCATGAAAGACACTTGAGTCATGAGTTGTGCAATCTTAGTGTCACTAGTATTCTGCAAATTCCAAATCATTCGATCATCTCTTTTTTCTTCCCTTATGGTCATAACCAAAGGCAACTGTGTAGCAGGAACCAAGGACCAAATGGCTAAAGTCTTAGATTTAGGATCAAATCATGATCCTTTCAATACCTCATCAATTTCAATATTTGTTTTCATTAGAGGGTCTTCTTTCCTTATGATTTGATCTATAATGAAAGTGGACTGCAAGTCCCAATCACGCATTAATAATACCCCACTATTCTGTACCAACAATTTGGCTTGCTCCATAGTAATAAATTCACTCTTAGGATCATAATCCTAGAGTGTCTTCACAATCTCCTCATTTTTTTTCCTCTTTCCCTTCACCTATGATCATGCTTTGCCTTAAATCATTTTTCTTCATTTTGATCAAGAAGCTCTTGAAATCTTCAGATTTTATGAATTCATTGGCCATCATTACTCTCTCGTCAGCTTTTCCAAATAGCACCATTTGATTATCCCCATGACCTTCAACTTGTGGCTCTTTTTTCATTTTCCTTTTTAACCTCCTGAAGTATTTTCCATGCTCTGTTATCACAACTTTGTCCATACTCTTCCTATCCTGCACCATTTTGTGCTTTGTTTTCTTTTTCTTCTTGGGTGGCTCCCTAGCAGAAGTAGCCTCTTCACCAACCTCCTCTTCTTCTTGATGCTATTCTTCATGTTGTTCCAAATGCTCCTAGTCATGTAATGCAATAGGAAAAGGAGATCCTTGGGATTGTGCATCTTCAACACTAAACTATGGTATTTGTGCCATTAATGTATCATATGGCTTAAGCATTTCTTCTGTTCTCTACAAGTATGGGAGGTCATGGAAGAACCAGAAATTTTTTTGTCTGGTTCCTTCCAATTAGCTTCTGCCCTAAGAAGGTCTTTGCATTTTCTTCTACTCTCTTGGACTTTAGATTTATCCAACTTGTTCCTCACAATTTCTTCATCATCCAATGGCTCATGATCTCTGATTTTTTCCAAGGAGTCATAGACTTCAAGGCTATTTTTATAAATTGTTCTAGATCATAGAACCTAAAAACTGTTGTGGACATTCTATACTGCTTCAGGAAATCATTTATCAGATAAAAAAATCTCTTCCCAATAGAGAAATCAAAACCCACCCATAACCTAGGGATAAAAGTACCCTTTTTATGTCCATCTAAAAACTCTTTATCAACCCAGGTAATTTTCCAAATGAAATCTAAAAATGAAACCCTAAGAGGAACAAACTTAGGGAGAATGTGAGGTGGTTGCAAACAACCATAGACCCTTATGACAGTAACTTTGTCAAAGAAGAAAAAATCACCCCAGTTATGAGTAATTGGCCAATTTTGAACAAATTATGAAGGTCTTAAAACTCTTCTAACCGCAATTGGAAATCTCTCCCTATTTGTTCCTAATAAATCAAAAATTGGATCCATAATCCAATTACAAAAATATACAAACAATGAATTCATAGATGAGCTGTCCCATACCTAGGTTCACCTTTGGATTGGCATAGTGACACCATACTATGAATCAAACAATTTGAGTTCTTTATCCATGGACTCCCTGTTATAATAGAGAATCATAAACATTAAATGTGAGTAATGTTTAAAAGTTGGTACAGGGACATCTTATTGTATTTCCAGTAATAAAGCATGTATAGCCTCAACTATGTAACCCACATAATCATAATCTATGTTGAATTCTGGGTGCTAGATATTCATAGCCATCATAAGCACATCTTGGGGCATAGTAGAATCTCCATCAAAACCTAATACTCTGGTTAAGCCATATACTGTGCATTTTATATAATGATGGAAAAGGGACAAATCAAAAGGCAGTTTAAGATTATCTGGGACTCTCACCAAATTTCTATTTACCTTGGGCATGAATCTGGGCATATCATACTTCTTGATTAGTTTCTCTCTCTTTTTGTAATCTGCCTGTATCTTCTCCAAGTCAATTTTCGTGCATAATGCACCAGTGATTCCAAAGACTTCTGCTACTAATATTCTATCGATGGATACTAGGGTCTCTTTGTTTTTATTTCTAATTACCCTAGATACTGGGCAACAATTCTTATCTAGTTCCCTTATAAGGCCTATATCAATATAGACATCAAGCACAATTAACTTTGCCATGTTCAATTCCCAAGGATTGCAAATAGGAACTACTTTAACCCTATTATTCTAGAAATAATGGAAAAGAGTATTACTAGAGAAATTGGGAGTAATAGGATTTTGGCACTGGCACCATATATCCTTCAATTCATCCCAATTGGAATTGTTTATATTCAACGTCCTAGGAAACAAC
Source organism: Thuja plicata (assembly GCA_018584345.1). NCBI lineage: Eukaryota > Viridiplantae > Streptophyta > Pinopsida > Cupressales > Cupressaceae > Thuja > Thuja plicata. Next base: position 2,315,340 of record MU223887.1, read on the forward strand.
TCAACAAAATATTCCACATACTTTTTAACTGCAACTTTCTTCTTCTCAGACCCTTGTGAGGCTGCACTAGCGGTAGCTTGACTCATCTTTTCTCTTAGAATGCAATCTCAAAATGATATCTGTTGTTTTCACAGAAATTTGCAAAGGCAAAAACAAGAGTTGTACAGAAAACAAGTTCAATCATTCATATTTATAGCCATCAAATCGGCGTCTTGTCCTCTTGAATGGAAATTCTCACACTTGCAGTGTCATACAATCATCTTTCTGAAACTAATGCTGCCATTAATTCACACTCCTTCATCCTTGCTGGAATAGAGTACACACTTTTTTACCTTTTTGCATTTATAGCCTAGGAATAAGTCACTTGTCAACTTGTCACTCACATGTTGTACGAGAATTGTATTCAAAAATGTCCCTGTGAGTGAGCGATAAAACCCTTCTTTACCAACAGTCACGCACTCGTGGTCTTTCTTTGCCTGGATTTGTATCTTGCACAATTGAGCAATGACTTTCTTTCATCAGTCACGAGCTCGCTACTTAACATTTCACTTTACTCAAACCCATGCGAGTGAGCGAGTAAAAATCCATTGCTCAAGCCTTTTCTGGTCGCGCACTTACCAGCCTTTAGCTCATCATGTTTGAAACTGAGCGAGTGAGCGATGATTAGAACTAATCATGAATCATCTTCCTCTTGCACACTCGCCATGCCCTTTTAATCTGTTCTCTTACCTTCATGAGTGAGCGATGATCCATATTACCCATAATTGCTGACTACATTGAAATTTTTTATTATAAGTGAGTCGTCCGTGAGTGAGCAAATATCTTTCAATAATTCTTCAGCAGTTCACCAGTCGCATACTCAATGACCTCTTTTGACCTGAGTTTGTTTATTTGAGACCAAGCGATAGCTCACCTTTTCCCTTCATCGAGCACTCATGAGCCCAAAAAATTAGATAGCATATCATTGGCGAGTGAACGATAATGAATATGATCTTTTAGTCGCATACTCGTGCACCTCATAACCTTGAAAACTTTTAGCACGACTGAATGACAAGAAATAATAAATCACCTAGTAATACTCCATCACCTACTCACATAGAAAAAAACACATTAGTTAAAACTTCAACAAGTGAGCGAATGGCCTAACTTCATAATGCTCGCTTAGTCGTGGACCTAAAAGTTCATGACTTAAAACAACCGCGACTGCACGATGTGCTAAAAATAATTGCTCGCTTACTCGCTGAGCCAAATCAAAACAACTTAAGACCTTTGTGATTGCATGACAAAAAACAAATATCATAATGTCACACAGTCGCTGATAAAATACTTGACTCCTTAACACATACCACGATTGCGCGATGAACATTTTAACCACCATGTCGCTCACTCGCAAAACAAATTTACCTAACTCCAACATGACCGCGATTGCGCGATGACAAACCAAATAATGACTTGATCACTCACAGACTCAAAATACCACTTAAAAAGAATAGTGCGACTGCGCGATTAACCTTAATGTAAGACAAACCAAAGGCTTAACCAATTTTGAACCCTTTTCACATAATAAAGACATAGATTTGAACCAAAAAAATGCGGGAACAAGGACAATGTTTGAAATTTGAAAATTTTGAATAGATAGTGCTAACACCATCCATTGAAGAACCAAATCACCAGGCTAGAAATTTCTATCATTTTCTCTTTTATCAAAAAGATATTTCATCTTTTTCTATAATTTAACATTTTCTCTTTGGCTATCTCTTCTTGCTTCATCCAATTCTACTAATTGAACCATTTTGTCCTGCATAGGCTCAAAAACTTCTAAACCCTCATCTTGGATGAACTTATAAACTAGAAGCAGATTATTTACATGCATTCTAGGTTGGACACCATATAATAATTCAAAAGGGGACTTTCTTGTAGCCCTATTCATAGTAATTCTATCTTCCCATAAAGCAAGTTTCAATTTGGCATGCCAAGCCCTCTTGTTTTTCTAAGGTTTTCTTCAGAATCTATAGAATGCTTTTGTTACTAGATTCTGCTTGTCCATTGGCTTGTGGATGGTAAGGGGAAAAATCTGATATAACAATTCCCATTTTAGAACAAAAATCAACAAATTCTTCTGATCTAAAACACATGGCATTATCCATTACTAGTTTAATAGGAACACCAAACCTAGTAATCACATTATTCATCAAAAAGTCAACCACCACTGTGCTTTTGGCCTTCTTATTTGGAATTTACTAAACCCACTTAGTAAAGTAATCAGTAGCAACCAAAATCCAACTATGTACCCCACTTATTTTTTTGCAAATTCTCCAATGAAGTCCATCCCCCACATGGAAAACAGTGCTTCTGCAACTACAAGATTTAGCAATAGAGCACCTGAAAACTTTAGTTTATTCGAGAATCTTTGACATGGCTCACATTTTTTGAAAAATGAATGGGCTTCTTTAAACAAATAGGGCCAATAATAGCCAACCCTTAAGATTTTATGAGTTGTTGCTCTGGCTGAATAGTGTCTTCCGCATATTCCAGAATGTATTTCTTTCAAAACCTTTTCAGATTTCCCTTTTTCCAGACATAACAACAATATTCCATCCCTATTTTTCTAGTATAGGTCACCCTACAATAGTACATACCTCTGAGATTTCAATCTCAAATTTTTCCTATGGTTGTCACTCAAACCCTCTAGGCAGCTTGCATTTTTAAGAAAATACACTATATTGGTATACCAGGGTTGCATTTCAGTACTTGTAACCATTCCTCCACAAGTGTTGACATTGTTAAAATGAAATAGATGCAAATTATCCTCTATCATTAATTTGGCTATTCCCAATCCCCTTATCAGCTTAGTAATATGGATTTCCAAGTCAAACTCTAGAATCTTGTTGATCCATTTGCATCTTTTTCGTGTCACTTCACTTTGGACCAAGATATCCTTTACTGCAGCATGGAGAACATATGCATTGACTTTAGAACACACTAGATAAGGTATGAATGCCTTGACTGATTTCACCAATTCATAATCTTTATTTTCCATCAATTGATAACTTAACTCAGCTGATTGTAGTGATTTACTAAAGAATGCAAAGTGATGCTCAAATCCTTCCTCATCTTTCTGCAATAACACTGTTGCAATAGTGTGAAAAGATGAAAATGTAAACATAGAAAATGGTTTACCATAATCAGGAGAAATTAGAATAGGGGCTTCTTGAATTTCTTGTTTAATTTTCTCAAATGCTCTTTGTGGCTCCTGATTCCACTCAAACTTTACATCTTTCTTCAATAGTTTGACTATTGGTTTGACTACCTCTGCAAAGTTGGCAATAAATCTCCTAACAAAACTAATTTATCCCAGGAATGACTGTACACCTTTAAGGTTTTTAGGATCAAGGACCTTCTGAATGGCTTTAACTCTTTCTGAATCTATCCTTACCCCTTCCTTTGATACTATATGCCTCACGAGTTTTCCTTCTGTAACAAAAAATTGACATTTTCTTGGATTTAGTGATATACCATATTCCAATGCTTTGACTAAAACCTTCTCCAAGTGGTTGAAATGATCTTCTGCTTTCTTTGAGAAAGAAGTCAAATCATCTTGGTAAACTACTATGAGAACATTTATAAGATCCTTAAAATCCACATCCATTTCCCTTTAAAATGTAGAACCAACATTTTTTAAACCAAAAGTCATACGAGCATAAACATAAGTTCCACAAGGGGTAGTAAATGCAGTTTTAAATTGTTTAGATTCCTTGACTAACACCTGGTTATACCCAGAGAACCCATCCATTATTGAAAATAAATCACATCCTGTCACCTTATGTAGCATAGCTTCCATGTTAGGTAGTCCATAATTGTCCTTTAATGAAGCTACATTTTGATTCCTGAAATCAATGCACAATCTTATGTCCCCATTCTTTTTTCTTATAAGGACCAAATTTAAAACCCATGATGAATGTGTTGTGGGCTCAATTATGCCTGCATCCCTCAATTTCATCAACTCCATTTGCATCTCGGTGGCCAATAATGGATTGATAGGCCTTTGTTGCTACCTAAATGGGTTTGCATCTTCCTTAAATGGGATACCATGTTGGAATAAGTCCTCCTATAGGATTTGAGATCTTCATAAGACCAAACAAAAACATGCTTATAATTTTTAGCAACTTTACCAAATTCATCCTCATCTCTATCTAGTTTTTTTCCAATATAGACCAATTGAGGGGATGTCTCTGATCCTAAATTTATTTCTTCCAGGTCTTCCACCTTAGCATTGGACTTATGTGACATGCAATTATCATTAATACTAAACATACCTTCTAGTTCAACTAGTCCCTTAGGAATATGGCAAGAAGCTAACTGAGCAACTTCTTTCTCAAAAAATGTATTCCTTGTCATCTACATCTCCTATCAAAGAATCACAGTCGATCTGTTGGCCATGATACTGATCTAAGCATTGGATAAATATGAGGATATCATCATCATCCTCAAAAACTTTCCAATTGTGAATATTATCAGGCACTATAGACCTATTATTAAATTCCATCACAGATATACTAGCAAGGGTAATGTCATCATTTTTCAAAGAACCATTTGTAGGGAAGCCTGCCATAATATTGTTTGACCTTTCTACCCACATAATATTGAAGGCATCAAATATCTCTATTCTATCCCAGACAACATATTTATATAATTTTAATCTGTCATCCTTAGCAACATATTTTGATCTAATCTGAGCTATGATAAATTGATAATCCCCATGAACTTTTAAAAATTTAATACCATGTTTGATGGAAATGTCCATTCCCAATATCAATGCTTCATATTCAATTGTATTGTTGGTACAATAAAAATCCAATAGGAAGGAGTACTTAAAAGTAATACCTGATGGTGATATAAACAAGACACCCACTCCTGATCCTTCTTTAGAACATATTCCACCAAAATACATCTTCCATAATCCATCTTGTTGCAACAACAACTCATCAATTATTGGGTTAGTGTTTCTCAATTGTGGCTTGATTTCTTCAACAACAAAGTTTTCCATATCAACATCTACACAACAGTTCAAATTTTCAGGTATTACCATTTCAACCATGAAAGAAGAATGAGGCTCTCTGTACAACTTAACCTCAGTGTCATTCACAATTATTATTGTGTAGGACAGATCCGATTGTAATCTTCCACCTACTGCTGCCACCCACTGTTTGGATAATAGCATATCGTAAAGAGGTTTTGTATCAACAACAACTATATACATTTTATATGTGGCTTTAGGAAATGTAGCAATCTTTATTTAAATATATTTTAATGCCCATACCACCAGAACCTCCCTATTATCCATTGCATAGCATCTCCTAGCAGAAGTGATGACTCAAAGACCTAGCTCTTTCATAACATGATATGGAATTACAGTAGCTGCAGCACTAGAGTCTATCATAATTTTTTTACCAACAAATTATTTATCATTAAAGTAACATAAAATGGATCAACCAACAATGGTTCTTGAGTAACCACATTCCCAATATAGATATTAGAGAGCTCCTTGCTTATCTCCAAGTCTTTCACTTATTTTTATTTCTTATCCACAGCTGGAACATCTCTTTTCTCATTTATTAAGGCCAGGGATATTTATTCCTTGTTTGATACATGGACATCCTCTATCCCTTTTAAAAGTCAAAGTGCAACTTATTTGTGCTCTTTTATCTTCAACATCTCCATCAGTGGAACTGATACTTTCATTTGTAGAAGAGAATGCTTCATGTCAAACATAGGCAATTCATAAGATACATCATTTATTTTTTTACCTCTCTTGGCCTTTTCAGTAACCATTTGTTCCTCTACTGTTACATCCTCCTTCTCCTTCTGGGAAGAAAATAGATTCTTCTTGTTTTGTATCTTTCTTTTCTTTGTTAGCCTTGACATGAAACTTTGTAGCAACTTAAGGGGCATATTCTTTAATGAATACAGAAGAAAGTTATCTGGAATAGGCTCCACCATTCTATTTCTCAAATTATATGCACCCTAGCTTGATTTATTGCAACTATGGTCAAGGACCTATTTTCCTCATCACTTGGAAATCTAAAATGGGGATGCTCCTTATCATCACCAACTGAATTAATAGTTCTTTGTAACATAGCACCAACTTCATCTTCTGAATCAGAAACAACTTGTGGATGGTATTCTAGGTACTCTTCTCCTCTACTTAAATTTTTAGGAGGATCACTATCTTTTGAAGACCATGGATAAGGTCTTCTCACAGTAATCATATTGATACTGGGGCCTTCATGTGCTGAACTTGTCTATTCATTTCCCTCCTCCATTTGATCAACTAGAGCTTGGGCTACAACACACTAGTAAGAAGAGTGAAACATGTTACAAACAGTACAGAAAGGGGTGTTATCCACATTGTTTGTGCTATTTCTCTTTAGAGGACTAGGGGTCTCCTTTGTCTTCTAGTTTTCTTGTTTTTTCAGGGATTGGCTTGCCATCTTTCCAATTTGTTCTATATGGCATATACCTTAGATTTGTTTGTTTATCATACCTTTGGTACTGATAATTTTTGTCATGAAAACCTTTGTCATTTTTGTCCATTTGGCAGTGAGATCCTTCACTGCATTCATCAACTTATCCACCCTATCATCCTCTTTAATAGGTTTTCTTGTTTTTCCTCTTGTCTCCTTCTACAATTCACCATACTCTCTCTTCCCCATCTTCCCCAAGGCTTGTCTATCACTCTCAATGTCTATTGTTGTTTTGTAGGCATCTCTCAGGGTACGTGGGTTCTTATCCCTAAGAAGTTAGGACATATTTCCATTAGTAGCATTGAACTATGTGGTTAAACATACTTGCTCATCTAATCTCAACACTTCCAATAATTTGCTCATGGCCTTTTGAAATATATTGTTGAAATCTGCCATGCTTTCATTAGGGAACTTCTTGATGTTATTGAATTCATTTAATATGTAACCTGAATTGACATGCTCTCAGTATTTTTCCCTAAAAGATCTAAAAAATTCATCCCAAGATTCTATGCTATCATCATGCGAATTCCTAAACCAGTCCCTAACATCTTCCATCAAAGATTGGACAAAAAATTTCATTATAATATCTTCATTCTCAATCTAAAAAGAAATGATATTACCAATGAAATCTTTCAAATGTTCTTCAGAAGTAGCACAATTATTACCAATAAACCTAGGGATTCGGTCTCTTACCTCATTTGGGATCATGTTTGGATGACCATGGATGCCATCAAAGAATAGAGGGTGGTATCTATCCAAATGGATAGGTCTTCTTTGAAAATTTACAAGAGTATTATTTCCACTTGTGCATGTTGCACCTCCTTGATTTTGAGTAGGTTGAGGAGCACCTTGCTTAGGACCAAAAACTTGAGCACTTGGATTTGAACCCCCTAGTGGGTTTTGTTGTAGTGTCCCAGTGGAAACTAGCACTGAGCTATTGTTAGTAATAACTAAGAGGGGGAGGGGGGTGAATCAGTGGCCTAAAAAATTTATCCTTTAAACTTTTAATCCACCAATCAATACACCTCAGATTATTAAGTCCCTACAAGATGTATGCCTTGAAATAATTAACTGTCTGTCAGTTTACCTTGTCTGTCCTTATTCTCCTTGATTACCGATAAACAATAAAACTTATTTACCAAAGCTCAGTAAATATGCAGAGTAAACCAATCAATCCAGAAATGCATATGTGAAATGTAAAACAATAAAGTAATAAACCATACACACATAACACATGGATTTTAACATGGAA
>MU223887.1:2326889-2366125 GCA_018584345.1 Thuja plicata
TCAACTATTTTGTTAGAAGCCTTGAGTAGACATTTAAAAGCTTTGCTTTTGGTAGAATACCCCAGAAAAATACCTTCATCACTTTTGGCGTTGAGCTTTCCATTTCTATTATCTTTTAAGACATAACTTTGACTTTAGAACTGAATTTCTGGTTTTTGATTGTGTGTAGATGCTTAAAAACACACACAATCAAAAACCAGAAATTCAGTTCTAAATTCAATGGATTGTGGAAATCTGATCGATTTAATAACAGTGACTGCCAAATATTTTGAAGTAACTTGCATTGGGTGTTTACCATACCATAGCTCATAAGGAGTCTTCTTTGAGTCCTTTCTCAATTGTAGTCTATTAAGTGTATAGACAGCAATGCTAATAGTTTCCCTCCAGAAGATCTGGGTGATGTCCTTCTCTATCATCAGTGTTCTTGCACAATCAATTATTGATCTGTTCCTTCTTTTAGCAATCCCATTTTGCTGTGGTTTTCTTGGTGTAGAAACCTATCTTTTTATACCATGCTCATTATAGAAATTAGTGAATTCATCTGATATGAATTCTCCTCCTCTATCTGATCTTAAACATTTTAGATCCTTACCACTCTATTTTTCTACCATAGCCTTGTACCATTTAAACATCTTGAATGCTTAAGATTTTTCTTTTAGAAACATGACTGTCATCATTCTAGAATAATCATCAACAAAGAAAATAAAATATCTATCTCCATAATAGCTCTTTGTCCTCATTACTCCACATAAATAAGTATGAACTAATTCTAGAATGTCATCAGATGTATGGGCTTTACTTTTGAAACTAGATTTTGTCATTTTACCTTTTTGACAATTTTTGCACATGATGTTGTCTGGCTTCATCATTGTCGGTAAGCCTCTTACACTTATTTTCCTACTTATTTTCATCATGTTGTCAAAATTCACATGACACAGTCTTTTGTACCACAACCATATGTCTTCATTCCTAGTCATCAGGCAAGTGGGGTTAGTATCATTTAGATAGAATAAGTTACCTTTGGTCTGTTCACCGGTACCAATCCGTTTTCCTGATTCATTGAAGATCTTTGCCTTCTTGTTCTCAAATGCTACTCTGTGACCTGAATTATTCAGCTAAAAAACACTCAATAGATTATAATTCAATCCTTTTACCCAATAAGAATTTTCACATTTAATCAGGTTATTCAGAATTACCGTTCCTTTACCTTCAATTTGATAAGGTGTATCATTTCCCATTCTTACTGTACCACCTTTATAGTATTCAAAAGTATTAAACTTTTCTTTGTCACCGGTCATATGGTGAGTGCAGCCATTATCTATAATCTAGATATCATTCCTGCTAATCTTAGATATGAGTGCAATTTCTTCATACCTTTCATCTTCATCTAAATCATCCTTCATAGCTACAAATACTATCTCGATATCATCATCCAGTTTGGTGTCAGTATCTTCATCTTTGTAAGAAGTTAGATAGCTAGCCTTCTTGCCTTTATCCTTGTAATTTCAGGTATCATTTCATTCTGATCATTGGTAACCTCTGTAATCTTTGTTATCACCTCTATCATATTTCTTCTCAAAAGATCTATTATCACTTCTGTCATCTTTTCTTTTGTTAGGACATCTTGCAACAAAGTGTCCAATCTCTTGACAATTGAAACATACAAGTGGTAACTTGCCTTTGTATTTACCTTTGCCTCTTTGCATTATTCTTGCCATGAGTGCTTCTATTTCATCTAGATCTTCTTATTAAATTTTTCTTTCACTGTCTCTTCTAGATGAGTGTCTCTGACTAGATTTTCTTATTCTCATAGAAGACTTAAATGCAGACTCTAAACTTGGTAAAACACTATTATCAAAATTATTCATCTCAAATGAAATCAGTCTACCAATCAGGCTATCAAGAGTGACTGTATTATTTTCTACTACTCTCATTTCTTGAATAGCAGAGACTCTAATAGCATATACAGAAAATAAGGTTCTTAAGATTTTACTTACCACTGTCTCCTCTTCAAGTGTACCTCCAACACCTCATATAGCATTGACTACTTCTTTTATTCTTGTGTAGTACTGAGTGATGTTTTCACCTTCTTTCATTCTGAGATCATCAAAATTTCCTCTAAGGCTTTCTGCCTTGGCTCTCAGAACATTTGTATCACCTCCATGTACAAGTATTAGCTTATCCCACATTGTCTTTGCATTTTTGCAATCTTTGACATCCTCAAATTCAGCATCAGAGAGTGAGGAAGAAAGCTCTATAACCATGCAGTTATGTTCATGCTTTACTCTTAATTGATCTACTGTCAATGGTCCTATAGGAAACACATATTTAGTATCTAAGTATTGAGTAATATCATTGCCAATACCTGATAAGTGGAGTCTTATTCTGCTTTTCCATGAAGCAAAGTTGTCTTTTTTCAACTTGGGCACATCTCATCTGTTCATCTTGTGATCTTTACTTAGGTCTTGAAACCTTCCTTCTAAGCACACATGCTCTGATACCAATTGTTAGTAATAACTGAGAGGGGGGGGGGGGGGGGGGGGGGANGGGGGGTGAATCAATGACCTCAAAAATTTTTCCTTTAAACATTTAATCCACCAATCAATACACCTCAGATTATTAAGTCCCTACAAGATGTATGCCTTGAAATAATTAACTGTCTATCGGTTTACCTTGTCTGTCCTTATTCTCCTTGATTACTGATAAGCAATAAAACTTATTTACTGAAGCTTAGTAAATATGTAGAGTAAACCAATCAATCCAGAAATGCATATGTGAAATATAAAACAATAAAGTAGTAAACCATACACACATAACACATGGATTTTAACGTGGAAACCCTGTTAAGGGAAAAAACCACTGGGACCGGTACCCCAAATTTTCACTCTTCTGAAGTGAGCCCTATTATGAGACAACCCTATTAAAGGTTACAAACACATGGTTAAGTGTGACCTTGTTAGAGGATTTTTATACATAGGTTGTCACTTAGTATCTGGCATCTACGCTACCATCCTTGAATCAACCTTTAGATTGTCAATAGGATTTATGCTAATCTTAATACCATCCTTGAATCAGCCTCCTTCTTAGATTGTCAATAGGCTTTAGGTAAGATCGATGCTACTATCATGAATCAACCTTTTTGGTAATCTGTTAAGATATACCTCAATTATAGAAGATGGTTAAGTCCTACTCTATTAAGAGACTTAATGCTTCAATGGTTAAACTGAAACATAATGACCTGTTTCTAATGCAACTTTGAATTTTAGATATTTAGATCTATTTACGTACAATACCTCTCTGATCAAATTATCAATTCAATTCATTTGTGCTTCACACTTTCTTCTCTGTGATGCTATGCTTCACTGTTCGTCAGTGTCTGCAAAATTCTTTAGCTCTCCCTTAGCTTGATTTATCAGGACTGTATGAAGTTTATCCTTCACCAGTTTCTCTTCAGCATCTTCTTTCAATTTAGTCCTCCGTGTATCTGATTTCTTGCAGAAATGAATTATTCTTGTCTCTTATATAGACACGATATTCCTTTAATTCTGATTCTTGATTCTTGATTCTTGGCGTGAAAAACAATCCAGCCAATTTGATTTTCGGCTTTAACTCCTGATTTATCTTGTAGTTATCTTCTTGCCAATTGTATAAATCAATTGCTTAACTGTGGTTGAATAAAAAAAATAAAACAATCAGTTAAGTCTATCCTTAAGCTCTACTAGCTAGATATTTTGTCATTTTCTGATCTCTCTGTTCTGTCAGTCAATTCTGCAGTTCATCACTGGTGACAACTGCCAGTTCTGTCGGTGTAACTTCAGTTAGCTTCGGGATCTCCGTCCGTCGGGTATCATTGGATTTTTCTCATCAGGAAACACTATGTTATTGTTTGTTGGGCATCACTGGATCTTGCTTGTCGGGCAACACTATCTTCTCATTCGTCGGGCATCACTATGACTTTCTCTCTGTCTTTACCGATGGTGTGCACTCTGTCGGTGTGGTTTGTCACTTAGTGAATACTTGACTTTTATGCATTGTTGAAAGCATAAAATCTATTCCATTGATTCTCTAAAGTCTTTGGCATTATGTATATTATTTTACAGATGATATCAAGTTGACATCAATGACAATACAAACCACTAACTGGTTTAATGTTTTGCAGCATCTTCAACTTTAACATTATCAAACATTCAATCAGTTACATGTCGTCATTTACTTGCAGTGGTATTTATTGTAGCATGCAAGAAAGCTATTATCATTTTCATGTGAGCTGCAACAACCTCCAACTCCATTTTTTCTAGCTACTTAGCTAAGTCTTCTTTAGTGTTTCTAGCTTGTTCAAGTTCTATGTAAACTTGGGTCATACTAGTAGAGGTAGCTTTGCTTTTCTTGGGTTCATTTATACTTATACCAACCACTTTCCGCTTACCTTTATCAGAGGTATCCTTATCATTTTTCTTGAGCTTTGCATTTTTTTCAATCTCATATGGATGCAACTGCCTCAAAACATGTCCCTCTCCTTCAAATTCATCTTTCTTGGGATTTTATTTTTTATTAGGAGCTTGTCGCCTCAAGGATCCAAGATCACCAAACAAATCTTCATCTAGACCCTTGACCTCCTCATTTAGAATTTTGGCCTTACGCTCATTTCTCTTTGTTTCTTTCAAGAGTTCTTCTCTCTCAACTAACAGGTCATACAATTCCTGCTCACACTTCTTTCTGGCATTTTCTATTTCTGATTCCTTCTCAAACTTCTTTCTTCTCAAGGCTAGAACCTCATCACGCAATTTTTCAGAATCATAGGATGCATTCTTAGTAGTAGACATTTCTCCTTGTTGGTCTAGGGTTTATTTTGCAGGGAAGAAGCCCACATCAATCATTTCTCCATCTCTAAAAGGATCAAAATATGCATTAGCCATGTAAGGGCCAACTATTCTTGAATGCTCAACACTTTTAGAGGAAGATAAAACTCTTTCAGGGATAGGGGTTTCCATTCTTCCTTTTGATACTTTTGGGGAGTTATGGTTAGACCCACCCCTTTTAGACCATTGCTTCCTATCAGGTGTATGGAGCTCTTCTCCTATAATACTCTCTAGATTGTTTCTATAATAGGACCTGGTATTTCTTTTCTGACTCATTTTTAAACCAGATAATAATTTTCATATTTCAATATGCTAAACCAACACTAGATCGCACAGAGTATAGTGTTTCCACCAACAAAAAGTATGGGAAAATTTGTTACAAACTAATCAAGAAATGGATCAACAGAAAATCAGTTACTGTGAACTTTGAGACCCTATTGCTATAATCCACTTCTCCCCAGTAGAGTCACCATTTTGTTAGAGATTTTCCTTGCATAAACCTAATGAAGCATTTATTCTTGACTCTTAAATTCCCAACTCTTGATTTTTGCAAGTAAAAGTATAATTAAAAAGGATATGATCCTTCTTCTCTTTGAGCTCCATAGAATCAGGCGATTGTACCTCTTACAACTTATTGCTTCTCACTAAATTTGACAATGGATCTAGGTTTTAGACTGATTTGTTAATGGTACTTAGAGGAACAATTGGTAAAAAATCTTGCAGATGCTAATCACTAGTCTTATGCAAAAATTTACAAGCCAAAGGATGCACTTGACAATAGAAAATACAAATGTGATAAGGATTCTCATCCTTCTTCTCTTCGAGCTTCTCATTCAGACAAGCTGACCTAATGATTCACTCTTGAAGGAATCAACAAGATTACTTGTATTATTTAAATACAAATGATAAACATCTATGTTATTTAACATAAACTAAAAAGGCTATTTATAGTTTTAAGGCTTGATGATGATAAATACTATTCCAATCTAGACCAGTGCCTAATCTAGGACAAAGAGTCTAATGAATACACATCTACAAAAATCTTCTAATAAAAACATAGTTAGAATCCAAATAAATTTCCTTGCAAATTATTCTTTTCATCACCATACCTAGACATTAAATTCTCATATAAACACTGAATCCCTGAATCCACCCTTAAGAATTACCCTTCCCTTGAAAGAAACTTAGGAATATTCTCACAATCTACCTTGTAAACAATACATTAAACTTGCCTTACAAATTTAATACACAAGAACTCAGATATGAACACATGAAGACATCATAGATATGAAACACTCCACTATATTTCATTAAAATATCTTTGTATCAGTACATTCAAAGTAACAAAAAGATTTAAAACTAGACAAAAATCAGTAAATTGCCTCACAGTTGTGAATTCACCATCCCTTCATATTACAATAAACTTGCTACTTATAGTATATGCTACCCATCTTGGAATCCTAAATGAAACATGATGCAACAAGCTTCAGATGGATAGGAGAAAAGACAAATACATGACTGATACACGAGACAAACATAGAAAAGAAGCAATAACTAACTTTGTTACAATATTTTTTCAAATATTTTGTCATCTGACCACATGATCCTTGCAACTATCTTAAAATTGTTCTAAGCCTGCCATTTGGAATTTCTTTCCTTTGTTTCCTGATGCTAATATCTTTTGTATCTACAGTCTGTCTCAAAATGCTGGGGAGCTTCCATCTATTGAGAATTAGAGAATATCATTTTCCTCTTGCGTACCTGTATTATATATGTCCTTCCAGGACATGAACACCTCATAATTTGTCTAAGGGAAGTTGATGACTTCATCTTTCTTGCTTCTCAATTCATCCCATTTTGTCTTCATTTGATCAACTTCCCTTTTACAAAACCCAAAATATGATCTGGCTTCCTCAATGGTTTCTACAGTTTGAACAAACAAAAGTGTGCTCTCTAAGCTGATAATGGTGTTGGTTCTTATGGACATCTCTTCACCCATTTCCCTCATCCATATGGCTTCCCTTTTTAGTTTACCATTCTTTTTGAACATGCTAGGGAACATCTCAAAATGACCCTTTGAATATTCTTTTCTTAACGTTTCAGCCTTTTTCTGGATGATAATTCTTCTGATGTCCAAATCTATTAAATCCTTAAGACATTTGTAAGTGTCTATTAGTATAATATCCACATTGTCTTCCCTTTTGGATAAAGAATAAAATAACTTCAATTAAGCCTTTCTCCCTTTCCAACCTTGCATGATTTATTCCAACTTAGCTCTGTCCTTTTCAAAAGAATTTAATATGATCATAATGTTCTTCCCATGTAGGTAAATAGAGGCAGTATCTATATTATCAAAAAATGCATAATTGTACTTCTTATTTTATCTTCATACCTTTGTTGCACCAATGATTGGGCATTATGAAACTTTGTGCTTTCTTCTTCCCAACTTTTCTTCACTCCTTCCAATCTTGTCATTTATTATATCAATTTGTCCTTTCCATAATTTAATTGTTCCTCTAGAATAGAGCTAGATGACATAGGGGAAGGAGGGAATTCAATAATTGGGATGAAAGAAGATCGCTGGGAAGGCTCCTGAGTAATCATCCTCTGAGGAGATGCCTGAATTGGTTGTTGCCCTCTTAATTGAGCAATTATTTTATCTTTCTCGTGGGATTCCTTCTTCACATCATTGTAGGATTTAAGGACCATTTCCATCTTAATCCTCATGCTTTTATTTTCTTCAGCCTATTTATCTGCTACCTTGAAACTAAATTTTGCAGATTCTAATGTTAAGTCTGCTGCTTCTATTGGTACTCCTAAATTTGGAACAAATTTGGAGTGACCATGTTGAGTTTTTCAGTTAAGCAAAGTAAGTACCCTTGGAAATTTTGTGTGAGAAGGCTCAGTTAGAATGCTTGTAAGAGTACTCGGATAATTTTCATGAGGTACCAATTGGAAAGAAGGTTTAGTTCCTTCCATTTTGCATATGCAGTGGGTCCCAACTCCTAAATTCTAAATCTGATATGTTTAGGGAGTAGTCATTTTGAGGGGGTCACCTAATTCTGCATTTTGTTAAAGTGTCATTTTGCTGTTCGGGGCCTAGTTTCCTTCTAAATATCTTGCACCCTGTTGATTTTCATAGGCCACTGGCTTTGGGAATATGTTACATATATATCAGAGAACTTATGTTTTAAATCCTAGATCATGATATATCCATTTGACCAATTCGCTAGTCTGATTCCGTTGGCACTTTGTTAAGTTTCCAAAAGCTAGTTGAATGTGGATTTTTGAATACCTCATTTTGAAGGCCTACATATTTGATCAAATGGATAGGTATGGCATCATGGTGTGTTCCCAGGTATTGTAATCATAACAATGAACCAATATTTCTAGTTTACAGATCCCTATGAAATTAGATGACAAGTTTTCTAGAACCATTCTGTTAGTGAATAATTCTGATTTCCTGAGTGTTCAAGTGCAGAATTGCTAAGTTGTCCACTTTGAGCTTTTGAGAATGTATACCCGGTTGAAAATTTTGGATAATTGACTTGTCCCTCGTATTGCAAACATAGGAGTGAACTCACCTGAGGATTTACAGATTCCTGCCAATCCATTTATCCACTTTTCCAGAGCCTTTCCGTTTCCAATTTAATGAGGTTTCTCTAAAATGCTGAATTCAGAACTAAGTGGTATACTTTGGGGTTTCCCTATTTGCACCCCGTTCGAGGTCAGACACATTTGAAAGTTTATCTGTATTGTAGACCTAGGAATGAACTCCTTTGAATATTTCCAAATTTTGATCAATTTAGTTGATCACTTTGCTTCGCTGTTTCCAAATTCAGTTTCTACTCTTTCACTGTGTTAAAGTTCAGAAAAGTGTTAAGGTGCTAACTTTGCAGATTTGTATCAGTTGAACTATTTGTTTTCAGAGAAAGACAACTAAGATTTTGCATTCTAAACATGACATTGATTCCATGATCAGATGTTCAGATTCTGAAGGTTTACTTTGGTGAGCCTATGAATTTAGTATCAAAGGCATTTTATTCAGTTTGCAATGCATAAAAGAGTTATGTTTGCAAAATGGTCATTTTAAGGAAATGATAACTTTCCGTTTGAATGTTATTTTCAAGATCTGATTGTGGGACCATTTTCATTGCATATGAATGTACTATCTGACTTGATGGAAAAGTTTCAGAATGTGATTTAGTCATTTTGCAATGACCGAACCAAAAGTGATTTGTGGTGTTTCAACTTTTGCATTTGCACAATATTTTGGAGGTGCTAGGTTTGATTATTAACAACTTTTACCTGAAGATGAATGTGAAGATGCCCTCTTGCATGCATATTCAGTATGGATGATTGAATTAATTTTCCAAGTAATGGCTCTTCACGAGCCAATCCAGTATTGTTCAGATTAGCACTTCTGGCAGGGTTTGCAAATTCTCAGTTGTAGAATACGTGAAGTCACCCACTTTGCATATTATTATCTGGAAGCCCGAATATTTTCAAACTAATTTGATTGATGGAAGTTATTCAGATGTCGGAGAAGGGTTTGTCTTCCGGTTCCATGCTTGCGAGATGTTATTTTGTCAAATTTTCAGAGCTCTTTCCTAAGGCCAGTTGCCATAATTGTGGTCGATCTGCATAAGTGCTAAAATGATTATAAAGGCCACCAGTTTGTACTTAATGTTCAAAATTTAAAATATAGAAGTATAGACAAGAGGAAACATTGCAAGAAGGTTTTCAAATAACGCAAATGACGATCAATCTAATCTACCGAGATAGCTTCTATTCAACATTCTGTCAAATAGCCCATATATCAGAATTATACTTCAAGGCCAGTTGTATTCTCATACAACTACAATATCAGCAAAAGCTTTCCATGTGTATTTCCAAATGGAGGATTGCCCTATTTTTCCAATGATGCTTCATTTTAAATGGGGACAAAAACATCAAGTGAATAGCTCACGCCAGGAAAGAGGGAAGTCTGTGCAGACATAATGGAGAAGAGGCTGCAAGTTTCATTTGTTTTATACTCAGCGCATTGGAATTTTTTAAATGAGTTTTCTTTGAAATGTTTTACAATGAAATGAAATCCTTGCAGCTGCATACACAGAGGAATCCACCACAGAAAGGAGGAACCAGGCATCGAACCAAGTGTAAATTACATAGTTTGCATAGCAAAATTGAATGCCCAGAAGTCCACACTGAAGTAAGGGCAGGCTACGCAATATTTTTGAAAGTGAATGGAGGATTCAAGTTTTAAAGTCACAAAAGACTTTCAATACAACCAAGGTTTGCGCAGAAATTTTGAAATGGAAGCTGCTAACACATCAAACGCATTGTGTCCTGTGCAGACAAGGAGGGTAATTGCAAAGGGCATTGAAAGTTGTAATTACACAATGCAGACAAGGAGGGTAATTGCAAAGTGCATTGAAAGTTGTAATTAAAACCTTAGACTTCTAGACATCTGTGCAACATTTAGAATGAAGACTCACGCTAAAAAAGGAGGTAAAATGTATGATTTTGAACACTTTCAAAGCCAGTATAATACATAGAGGCTGCGTAATATGTCCAGTTTGGAGCAGAGGTTTTCAATGTTTTAAGCATAAAATTTGCAAATGTGAAACCATAGGGAGGGGCGCCTAAACCATTAAAACACATTCATGGTCTCCGTTTACAAAGATGTGAAGCCATTAGCAAGTAGTTTATACAAGAATTTCTCAGAAAAATTTAAAAACATGAATGGTGTTTTGTCCCATATTGCCTGTGCTGGGACATTTTTAGTGTTTATATACTAAAATGCTATCTTTCAATGTAAGTAAGAGAGCCTAGAGGCTCTTTGCAGGCCCTTGAGGGTTGGAGGAATGAATGCATAGGCAGACCCCTAAATTTTAAACCAAATTTTGAAAATGACTTTAAAACATGAAAACCCAATATCCCACATTCATGCCTCAAAAGGATTTCAGAATCCTTATAAGGAAAAATGCAAACATATGAATTTGAAGAAAGAAGAGGAGGCTCTCCACGCGCATGCCTAGTCATCTGACGCCTCGGTTTCCATGCCCAAAAATGAAGGAAAATAAATTTTGACAAAAATGACACGTGGCATCCGGTCGCGTAGTCGGGAGAAAGATTGCAAGTAACCGCCAGGATTTAGAGACTTGGTAACTAACCGCTAGTGGTTAGTCATGTAGTCGGGAGATGCCAAAGATAGCCACCAAGACTTGGCGATTTACTGCTAGCGGTTAGTTGTGAAGTAGCCAGATGTCGGAGATGACTGTCGTGATGAGGAGGTAACTGCCAGTCGTGTGGTCGCCAGATGGGAGTTAGCCGCCAGATGCTAGTCGCCCAGTTGCGAGAAGTTCATAGTTAAGTTGAAATTTTTTGGAGACATGGAGACTATGGTTGGTCGTGTGGTCGCCAAAGGTTGATAGATGAGTTAAAAATTTCGTGAGACTTAGAGACAAAGAAGAAAAAGGTAACCAGGGTTAAAGGCATAGTTGAAAACCAGTTTAGAGCAGCCAGTCCACATATGCCACATGTCAAAATCTGGTGGCTTCTGGGTTTAAAATGCAGAAAATAAAGATTTCAAAATGATTTAAATGATGTGAAAATTTTAAAGGGTAAAATGCATAGTTTGCAAAACTATTTTATTTCAAATATTGAAAAATACATTCTGAGATATGTTTGAAGATAGTTGAAGTCAGAGGGTTTTGCCAGGAAGATCAGATTTGGGGATATGAAATAAAGATTAGATTTGCACAGAATGGAACAAATATATTTATTTGTTTTAAAGACTTGACAGATGAACTTAGGGGGAAGATATTTATTAGAGGATAAAATCAGATTTTCTCAGGCAAATAATGTCAGATTTCAAAGACATTTTCTCAATAGATGAAATTATATTTGAAAGAATTTTTAGTGGAAGAATAAAGGAGATTTGTAGAGGATGAATTCAGACATTGAAAAGACTAGTGGAGCCAGGCATTAATGAAATCAGTCAGATATTGAAAGACTTTGAAAACAGGAAAGAATCAGATTTTAGAGATCACTAATGATAACAGATGCAAGGGATAAAAGGTAAAATGAGTTTCAGATATTTTTAGAGGAATGAGAGAAGATCAGATTTTAAGAAGGGGGACAGATGTATGACAAGCATGATTTTTAGGGTTTATTTCTCTTCTTTATATTCTCCTCTTCTCTCTGTTTTAAAGGTTCCTCTCCTCAGCTCTATTTTGGGGATTTCCCTGCAGGAGTTCAGAGCAGGTCCCAATGATTGTTGAATATATTACTGTGATGTAAATTCCTCATCTTGTCTTAGTCTTTTAAGCTTCTTGTCTGGATATGTTATGACAAAATTTGTTAATGAAATATAGTGTATTTGTTCCTCTTTCATATTTTCTTGTCTCTTTATACTCTATTTGTGCTCTAGTATGGTTTGTTTGTAAGGAATTCAAAACATACCTACTATAAGATAGTGTGTCTAATTGCCTGTGAGTTCCTTTCAAGGAGAGGACTAAGTTTCATAAGCAATTTCAAAGAGCAAAGCATTTTGTAAGGATTTGATGCAGTGGTATGAATCTGAGAGGATAGTTTGTAAGGAATTCTATCTCAACTGCATGTAGTTTGTAAGGCATTCTATAGTATCTTCATTAGTTTATCTCTATTGTTTCATGTTTGACTCTTTGCCCAAGGATAGGCACTGGTTAGGGTTTACTATTTAGTTTGTATTCAATCATCAAGCATAAAACAAATATTCAAGCATATCTCTGTTACTAAGTGCATACTTATTGAAAAGGGACTGTGTTAAAGTAATATAGTTCATATTGTTGATTCCTTAGAGAGTGAATCAGAAGGTTATCCTTCCTTGAGTTTAAACTCAGAAAAAGAAGAAGGATAAGCATCCTCATGCCACTATTATTTTTTATTATAGTCATAGTTTTCCCTGTCAAGCTCTGTTCCAGATTGTTTCTAGTCATTTGAAGAGTGGTATCTTATTGATATAATCAGAAATATAATAACATAGAAGTGAAGACCCAATCCACCATTTGAAGTTTACTTGAAACACAGTGAACTATCTAGGCAATACCTGTCTGAGTCTGTGGAGCTCAAAAATGAAGGAGGTGATAATAGATATCCCCAGTGTTATCATACCTCAGCAATTAGCCTTTCTCTTGCCTAAAGGGAGTTTGTATTCAAGTATAATCAATATACTTTCATCATTAGGTAAGTGCTACAAGAAAAAGTGCTAACAACTTCCACTCCTGTAGTTTCTGTAACCCTTCTTACGATTAAGCTACCTGCATAATTAGTCTGAGGAGTTTCATTCTTTTTGTGGTCTTCTCTTTTCTTTAGTGACCACATCACTAATGCAGCATGATCCTCACTAAACTTGACTCCCTTAATGGATTGTTGAGCTTCTTCCTTAGTGGTATGCATGGTTTTAGTTTCCTTCCTGACAAAATAAAAACTTATAGCATCAACAATGTCCCATTCTGGCAGAATGAGGATTCCTTCCTTCTTGACTAGTTCTCTTCCCTCTTGAGGGGTGAGCTTCTCAAACTTAGCTAAATTTTCTTGTTTTATTTCATTCTCAATTTCATTCTTATCTTTGTTAGGCTGGGCCTCTTGCCTTTTTTGACACTTTTCTTTAAATTCTCCAATATGAATTCACCATAAAAATTGCACAAATGTCATGGCCTTCAGAAAGCTATTATCTAATAGAAATTTATCACTAGTCTATTTTGTTATGGGGTCTAGTTCCTTCCCAAAAAATTCTGCAACTATTAAGTCCATCTCTACATGTTTTGGGGCCTCTGACATTCCCTCTTGCATTTCCTGAGATGCTACAAAGATCTGACTTGCACTTCCCATCTACAATAATTGCTCAGCTACTTCTTGTTCATCCATGTGTAAAGGAGACTGAGAAGGCGAATATAGATTCTCAAATTGCTGCCCTTCTTATTCTGTCCTTTTCCTCTTTGGGGATGGAAATGATTGTGAATCAAAATCCATTGGTATTTTCCCTCTTTAAGTAGAATCTTTCTCCCCATGCATTTGTTCTACATTCTGTCCCTTGTAGGATACTTCTCCTCTTGGCAATACCATGTTGTATCCTTTTTCTGCTGTAAGACATACTTTCTTGGTGGGATACTCCTAGAAGGTATAGATTTTCTCAAGAGTTCCTTGGCCTTTTTTGGTTTTGCATTCATGACCATTTCTTTCTTCTAGTTTAGAGCTTGCATAATATCTTCAAAAATTTTCATCAATGAATCTATTTTCTTTTCCTAAGACATGAACACTTTTAAAGTATCATATCCTTTATCAAAATGATGAACAAAATCTAGGGTCTTCTTGTAAACCAACCACTTTTCTTTCTTTATTCTTGTTCCTACAAATTAAACTCATTTCTAATGATGTGCTCATGATAATTGAATTGGTGGTCCAATGCCAAACACCTTTTTCTCTTTCTAAACATGTCACTTATGAATCCCTCTAGGTTAGCACATCTTATTACTGAGGTTTTCAAATGATAAGGCTCAAGATATTTACGCAAATGTGTCCAAACACCCTTAATTATAATAAATTGATGTACACTTGTGATGGTGGGAAAAATGGTGCCCTTTCCTTTTCCTGTCAATGCTTCCTCTTGTAGTTCACCAATTTGCTTGATTATTTTAGCAATGTCCATTTTAAGAGGGACTTGATATGGGACTACATATGGTGTACCTCTGAAACCATACACTCTGAAGATCGTTGAAACATGGCACAAAATAAAATCACCCCAATTATGTACTATCTTAACACTTTGGGCATATTTCTTTGGCCTTAAAAGATTTAATAAGCCTTTGGGGATCCTAGGATTTTCTATGAAGAATAAGGCTCTGAGCCTAGAGGCAAAACATCTATCAAATGTGATGTAGCTATCATATTTCCTGTCCCATGATAGATCTATGCTCCACAATTGGACAAGCATCTCTTTATTATCTTTGAATCTCATCAACTCTATCTCCTTCTCAAGATAATCCACACCCTTAAACAAGAACATGTGCATTAACATGGAATACTGACCAAATAGTTGAGCTACCTTTGCATTTTTAATGCCTATAAAACCATTGTGTATTAGATCAACCACATATTAAGAAAAATAAATAATAATGGCCAAATGTGGATGGAGGATTTGTACAATCATCAACATATAATGAATGGGCATCTCAGTTTCTTCATCATCTCCAAAGATGTGACTCAAAGCACCCTATACACCTTTTTCTTTTACATTGAAATAATCCAATTTGATTGGTTATGGTGTATTGGGTCCTCCTACAATCAGACCTCCAATCTGGTTAAAGAATTCTCTCAAAGGTCCATTTCTATGGTAATTCCTTCGAGCTTTGTATACCTCCCTTGATTGATCAAAATTAATTTCATGCATTTGAATAGAGGGTTCATTTAATTAGAAAACCTCTCTCAACTCTTTAGCTATAATGCTAATCAACACATTTCCATTTATGTCTCTAACAACCCAGGCCACACTATCATATCTTTTTGCTACTTGGATTAATAGATCAATATCCATGAAGACTCCTGGAACTACTAATTTTCCCACATCAAACTGCCAGATGTTTCTATTGGGTGCAAAAGCATTTCTTTGGCTAAAACCTACTTTGATCAGTGCTAAACTAGGCACGCTAATGTTTTCATCTCTAACCCATCTACCCTTATCATACAAACACTCCCCAATTTTCAAACAAGGGTGTTTTGGTACCATTTCTTTGATCTTGGTAGTATCATTTGTTGATCTAACTAGTTGTTGTAAAAGATCCTCACAGACATTCCTTTCCTGATAGTCAATTTTTCTTGTGAGTTCTCTTTTGGGTGCCATTTTAAACTAGGGTTTCTACAAAAGTTGGAAAATAGACAGAAAACACTACAACTTGGCTCTGCTTTGATCACTTCAACAATTATGGCATTTTAAAACTCAAGTGGACAATATTATATACGCAATCTCATCAATAATTAGCATTAAATTCCCATTGAGACAGCCACACATTCCACCATTACTTTCGCATCATTTGAAATTTTGCTGCCCAACAGTTCAGTGAATTTACCTTAACAGAGAAACCCATATTAAAATAGGACTGTAGATCTCAGAAAATTTCTATCAAATTGTGTGGTTACCAGTAGTTGATGAAGACTATAATCCACTTGGACATGTGTCTGTCAAGAGAAATCCATTGAATATTATCCTTCCATCACCTTTCCCTTGAGGCTTTGCGCTAGCCATCAGATTAAAATGAACTTACAATGTCTTTACATTTCTTTACAACCCGCGACCCATGATCTCAGATATGACATGTGTCACCTAGGTGCAAGACCTTTAACACTAGGTGATGGTCATCTTCTCTTTAAGGATTTACACCCACCATTAGATGAACACTAACTTAACTGCACATTAATTTACCCTCATATTTGTAACTATAGGTCCCACAAACTCGTTAAGGACATGTGGACACCTGGCGCAATGCCTCAAAGATTATCTATTATTCATCTTGTGGTTAAGGCTTTACGCTTACCATTGGATTTGACTTAACTTGAGCATAGATTATCTGACCACCACTTTAACTGATCGTGGGTACTACCTCTTGGATAGGACACGTGTCATATAGGTACAATTCCTTAATGACTAAACATCTTACATCTTTGATCTAAGGAAATGTGCTAGCCATTAGATAATTTCATATGTATCATACCTTTAACCATCACTTCTTTCGAAAACATGGGTCCTACCAACCTCCATGTGGCATACTACAAATGGATCTAAGAAATACCCTTTTCTCTTCTGACTTGCACTGAGTGGACCCACCTTGTACATGTGGTGCAAGGGCACAATGCCTTAATGGTTAATCTGACTGCATCTTCACGTTAAGGCTTTGTGCTCATCGTAGGATTTTTTAGAACTTCTCAGCACTTTAGCCTTCTGCTAACTTTAAGAACATAGGACCCACGCTGTCAGAAGGGACATATGTCATAGAGGCACAATGTCTTAAAGACTAATATCATCTCATCTTTAGATTAAGGTAAAGCGCCAACCGTCAGATTAAATAGGAGTTGCATGCACTTTATGATAACCTTTAAACATATGCTAGACTTTCCAAGTACACATGGCATTTAGGCACAATGCCTTAATGAATATCTTGTAATCATCTCTTCTTGGAGGCCTTGCCCTATCCGTTGGATTAAAGTTAAGTTGCATGACATTTATTATTTAAATAAAAAGGGCTTGTGGGGCATTCAAACTTAGGATAAAATAAAAAAATTAAAAGTTAGGCTTTATGACTTAAATCCTAAAGCAAACTTTGACCTAAGGAAATTTTAAAACACATGTTAAAAGGTGCAGCTTAAGTGACTCAAAAATGTAACACAGAAACATAACACAATGAAAACCTAGGGTTTTAGACAAAACCAAAGACTTAACAATAATCACCTAGGGTTTATGTGATACAAAGCCTTCTCAAAACACAATTGCCTTTGAATGCAGATATTTTTTCAAAACTTTGCAGGCATGCTTGAAACTAACAAAAGTTAAGGCACACAATATTGTCAAAAGGAACCAAAATTTTAATACGACTTCAGAAAACCCAAAATAGTCCCAACACATTCCTTCACAGTTGTTTCACCATTAACAATACCACCTTCATACTTATAATATTTCAAAAATTATCTATTTTCATCAGTCATATGGTGAGAGAAACCACTATCAATGACCCATTCATCATTCTTGGCATCATGAGCAACTAGGGACGTCTCTTCAACTTGAGAAATTGAGATTTCTTCTTTAACCATGTTAGAAATAACATCATTAAACATACGATCTTCTTCAACATTAATAGCACAAAAAATTTCCATAAGATTTTTAGACTTAGGTTCATCCTAATAGATTGCAACAAAAAAAGTTCATCATCACTCTTAACATTCTCAAATTCATCATCACTGACTCCCTCATCATTAGTAGCACAATGATACTTTTTATCAAATTTAGACTGATCAGAATTATACTTAGGAAATCTCTCCAGACATATAAAGGTATTATTTCCTACCTTATTATAAGAAAACCATTTAAAAGACATTTCCCCTTTGTACTTAGTAGATCCTTTTGATAGTCTCTTTGCAACTAGTGCTTCCAATTCTGGAAAATCTTGCTCTTATTCTTCAATGTCTATAATCTCCTTTTCATATTTTGATGTTATTATTATATATCCTTCACCCTGATATGATCTATGCATGTATTTTCTTGATATAGTATGTTTGAAAGTATATTCAACTTTAGAAAGAGAGTCACCAAACTCACCCATTTCAAACAAAGATAACTTACCAACCAATGTATTTCTAGTCACTAGAGCAATGGTTCTGATCTCTTCAACAGTAGAAAAATTGCTCTTATAAGTAGGGTACATGGATCTCAGTACCTTTGAAACAATTTCTCCTTCATCCAATGTACTAGCACCATGTGTGATTCAACAAACTAGTTCATTTACCTTTTTTATGTAAGAGTTGATGTTCTCATCCTTTGACATTCTCAAAGATTCATACTTTCCTTTCAAGCTTTTCAACTTGTCTTACTTAATACATGCATCACCTTTGTGTAGGGTCTCTATCTTTGTCCATATCTAATGAATAGTCTCTAATTCCATCACATTTGTGTACTCAATATTTGATAGGGTACTTAGTATTGCTTTTTTTTCTTTGATGTTATACTCAATTTGCTTCTTATCATCTAGAGTAGTTTTAGAAAGATCTACAAAAGGAATGTAAGATGTCTTATTGATTGTCTAGTACTCTTCTCCAATGCATCTTATGTGAGTAATCATCCGTCATTCCATATGGAATAATTTGTGCCTTCAAACCTAGGACTTTCCTTTCTATAAGTTTCCATATTTTGAACTCCCTCAAGTTGTTAGTCTTCCTTCAACGGACCAAATCTCTGATACCAATTGTTGATAATATGGAAGAGAACAACTAAGAGGGGGTAAATTAATTATTCCTAAACTTTAAAATTCAAAACTATAACCCGTAAAAATATTCAAAAATAAACTTATAAGATCTGATATGATTAATAAAAGAATAAATATAGAAGCATCCACAAATCATAAACACATCCAAAATGCTTGACACAAATATTTATATCATGCAAATATTGTTAGGGGACAAACATGGTGGGGTTGATTACCCACAATAAGTAAATACCTTTTTTATAAGTATAAACCTATTATAATAATGGGGAACATACATGCATTCAGGCTCACTATTCAAATGAAAATCCTCTAGATACAACCCTGAGGAAGGCTCACTACCTTACAATCTTATCACTACATTGATCTAGAGTTTTTATGAATTGGATAACATCATCTACCTTATACCAAAGTCAGTTCTATTAAATCACAACATAGATCTCTATTCAAACTCTCTCTGACTCCTTAAGATGAGAAATTTAGTCTTCAAGAGATCTCAACAACTTATCTGCAATAAATATTTAGTATTCAAAACCAATCTTCCACTTACACGCATTTGATTTTGCCTCAATTCATCATCCTATATCAAGAACTAGGTTGAAAAAACCTAATTCTCCCTATCTTCAAATAATTGAACCAAATCTCATATTTCAAATCCATATTTGAATGTCAAATCATAACCAAAATCCATAATAACAACCTCGAGATCAAAAATCTCGTTGATTTCATAATTTATCACTTGTGCAACATAATTTACCAACCTAGTCAACCAAGAACCAAAAAAAATTATTATTGACAAAAAATTCTACCAATCAAATCCTTTTGATGCATGTGGATTTCCATCTCATCAAGAACATACTTCAAGAACATTTTATAACATCATGATAAACACTCAAACATATAAATCTACAACAACCATTGGATTTGCTAGCCCCTTTTCATTGAACCTCAAGAATAGTATCAAGAAGGCTCTAAGACAATAAAAATATGCTATGTGGAACTCTCAAGTACAAGCCCTCTAAATTGAATACAATTGATTATGTCCCAAACACACTCCTAAATGCACACCGTGAAATTCCAACTTGATTATGCACATTGAACCTCTTTTTGTCTTCCTGTCAACACTATCTATCACTCTATCTACTAGTCACAAACTCTGACTTTGTATCGTGCCCAAATCTGCGTTCTATCCTCTAAAAATTGGAGTGAACTAAGTACAAACCTTATTAAAAAATATCCTATTTGTGTGACCTCATATCTATAATATTGGATCCTTAGCAGACCTATGGACATCCTGTTTCACTAGCTAACCTGCAATAGTTAAGTTAGCAACAAATAAATAAACCTTCTGATGAATTCCTCTCATATATTGACATCAATGACAACATATCCAACTTCCAAATTGGAAAAAATCCCTAACAACCACATCTGACCTAGTAGCACTAGGTTCCTTAGAGAACTTAGGGATAAACATAGTTTGGAAAGAGGTAGGTTGCATCTCACCACCATGAGGAGAATCCATAACTAAAGAAACATAGTTAACCTGAGGAATAACCAAAAAAAGAGGAGATGGAAAAAATTCTTAACTTTGTTAGGAGAAACCTCATCTCCATCATTAATATTCAAAATAAAAGAATAGATAGGGCCCTCATCTGGAGAATCCCCCTCCCTTTCACTAATATTTACGGAGGATTATGTCTCAGCATCATGAGGATCCACCACCATAGAAGTAGCAACATCAGAATGAGGAGACACCAAAGTAATACCCACAACATGCAAAAAATATAATGAAAGAAGAGAGGGAGTAGAAACAAGGTCAGCCCCAACCTCCTCACAAATGTTTGGAATAAAAGATTGATCTCAACCCCTAGGGACGTCAAATCTTAGATTGAGATTTGTTTTATTTAGATCTAAATAAATCTAAGAGTCAAAAAACCTATTGAGAATAGGGGAAACCATATTCTCTAAGGCCCCAAGAGTAGAGAAACCTCTATTAAAAGCCCCTTGAATAGAGAAGCTTCCTACAAGGGAAGAAACTGGAACAAGACTAACCTAATCATTAGCCGCCAAATCTGAAGAGTTCATAATCATAAATCCTCTACAAACACCAAAAGCCAAGGGGGATGAGGGAGGATAATCCCAACAAACCCTGACCAATTGAGTCTCCTAGCCCCATTTCTCTACCAAATCACCCTTAGCGTCCATCTCATCCTCAAATAAAACATCCATATTTTAGCCATTATCCATTCAAGCAAGCAATCGAGCACCCAATAGAATATCAAGGAGGATTTCATCTTCCTCATCGTCTGAATCACCATCATGTTCATTTGGAATCCATCCTTCAACAAAGGCATTTGCACTAGTTCCTCCAGCTAGGGTTTGTGGTGCCCTAGCCATTGTCCTCACTTCGGCTCTCACTTTCTCTTGTTAACATCTCGCTATATGGAAATTATGCTTTTATCGTATATATTTTATTATCTTGTTAGTAGACTAGATTAGAGGCAATTTAAAATATATATTTATATATTTTGAGTTGTTCAATTTTTGACAAAATGTCTATCAAAACAACTTAGACTTCCTATAAATATTATGATCATTACAAAATCCAACCACAAGAAACACAACAAATAAACAATGAAAATGACACAATCACACAAACAAGGAAATTTTTCACTTTAACTAACTTTAAATATAATGAAGAATAAAACAAAGTGTTATACATATAAATATTATTTTACATTAAGAAAGTACATTGACCACATTTCTATTATTTTCCTTTGTAATGTTCATTACCTCATTGTTAATCTTATTAAAAAGGAAAGTAAAATTGTTTGTTACCCTCTCATTTGATGTGTGTTAGCACTTAATTTTGAAAATAAAGAGATAATTATTTTACCACTCATTATATTTGTATGTTAATTACTTTTAACATCTTTCATTTCAAACTTTTCAATAAATAAAAAAATAATTCATTTTAATATTAGTTTTTCCATGCATGCAAACAATTATCCTCATCTAAAAATTCTCATATTCTTAAAAGTTGGAAAAGAACATGTAAAAAATACATAAGAATTACAAAATCAAATTATTAGATTTTTTTACTTTTGATCCTAAGGGATTCTAAACATATTTAAAAATAATAATAATAATAATTATGAATAGACATAAAATTTCCAACTTGTAAATATGATTAAACTTTGATCATATTTATTCATCAATATAACTCATACTTTCTTATTCATTACTCTTGCATACCATTATAAATTTATGCATTCATATGTATTAGGGTTAGAATAGAGAAGGTACATGTTATTAATAAACTTAAATCAAAATAGTTCAAAAAATTAATAGGAAGAGTTTTCATTAACATTTAGATAAAAAATAAATACATTTTAAATATTAAACTAGAATATCAATAAGTCCTCCTAAAAGGTGAAGCAATTCATGAAAAATCACCCCCAATATTGTATGCTAGAAATATGGTTATTCAAAGAGCTAAATAAGTAACACACCCATGAAACATTAACATGGAAACTAAATGAGATTTTGAACAAATGCGAGCAAAAGTTTCTCAAAATGTCCCATAGTCCTCTATATTCAAGGATCCATTTGGTCTATTTAATGATTCTTAGCAAAACATAAGATCATTGATGGATGACAACTTAAAGAATGGGTTTAAATGAAATGCATAATGCCAAAAGCTAAAAATACTATGAGAGTTTAAATTCAAGATTAAAGCTAAGATGGGTGCTACAAATGAAGCTAATATGCAAGATTAACCATGATTTAAGCTATGAAAATGATCTAACTAAGATGGAAAGATACTCTAAAATGATGCTAAAACTAAACTATCATGAGCTACAATACTAGCATGGCATCAATATGAAAATATTATGGAATGATCAAAAATCTTTTTAGCGTCCTATTTATAGATTTTCAAAGATGGGGTGAGGTGTCCTTATGATACTCCTCTCATGCCATGGAGAGACAAGTGTTAGTCTGTTGAGACAAATGTAAGTATATGGCTCCAAGTTGAAGGCAAGTGTCCACAGAGGTTGCATGGAGGTTGAAATAGAGGGCATGTGTCCAAAAAGGACAAGTGTCACTTTTTTTGGTTGAAGAGGGTAAATTATTTTTCACATGTGTTTCTTGATGTTTGTTGAGATGGAATATCTATAAGTTGAGTATAATACCCATTTATTAATTAGGAAATTAGAATGTCATGTGACAAGGGTGAGGTGACAATGATGAGGTGAAAGGGGTGGAATGAGATGGAATTAAATTAAGATGGTGGGATGAATTAATTATTTAATTGGAGGTGGGAGAATATTTAAGAGCCATGAGCTATATAATTAAATTTAAATATATAGTAGAGGAATTAAATGTTTAATTAATTAAATAGATATTTAATAAATTAGATTAAACCAAGACAATTTTTATGTGTATACATTTGCCCCTATTTGAATCGATGTGTGATTGAAAGCATTGATTGAAAGAATATCGTTGAATTTCCCTAACCAATGTTGTTCAAAAATTTACTCATTGCCTCTATTGTCAAAATGCCCGATGAAAACTGCAAATTCCATCCCTGATGAAAATATATGCCCTAGATGTTTGATAAAAAAATAGTTAGGATGTATTCCCCCTTAGAAGATGAATTGGGAAAAATGATGATGAATTGGAATAATGTTGAATTTTATCCAATTTTTCAAAAATTTTGGGTTTTCACAATAGTGTTGTTTCATAAAATAGTTGATTCATCTCCTGATAGAATTGATTGGTGTAAGAATTTATTGTGATAAATTCTCGCAGAATTGATTGGTGGAAGAATTTATAGTGATAAATGCTCGCAGAGGGTAAATAAAAAGGTACCCATAAAGTGTCCCTAGGGTTAATGGGGTAAAAAATGGGTTAAAAGGGTAAACAAAGTATTTTTAATTCATTTTTACATTGGCATTGTGATATTTTTACCATCCTCCCAGCCTTCCAATTGTGATGATGGTGTTTCCTTATGGTGAGCACAATTTTGAGAGAGTCCACTGCTTTGAGAGGCCTCTTGAGTATCTACCCCCAGTATGTATCCTAAATTTTTCCCTGTTGGTTCAATTTTTCATGTTTTAGTGCATGTTTCTGGATTTACAAATTATTCTAGCACCTTTGATTCATAGTCTAGTGCATGCAATGTAAAGTCAGCACTTAGGATATGCAAATTAGAACTTAGGAACGTTTGAAACATAGCCCATACCTAAAATGGTTTAGCATCTGTGAGGGATGGGTTAGCACATTTAGAATTATAGTGCATAGGACATAGGAAATAGCACTTGCTAATGATATTTTAGCCCATGGAGAAGAATAGTGCTTACTGTATTAGAATTAGTGCTTGTTAACCATAGTTTAGCCCGCCCAAAAAGATAATGTACTCGATGATAACTTTAGCTCTTTTGACCATTAATAAATAGCATTTTTACTCTTTTACCGCATTGTGTAAGTATTTTAGCACCTCCAAGGAGAAGAATAACACATATGATTCCCTTGAATGATGTAGGTCCAAGATTGGTTTCTAGTCATTGTGATTATTTGATTAATTTGATGTTGATAAGGTCTAATGATTGATTGAGTATGATGTGTGATCTCATGATAGGTGAGAGTCAAAATAATTTCTCAAAGAAATTGATCATAATCTCAATTCAGCAGATGTTTGATGGATGATGATTTTTATTTATATATGCAAATGAGATGTTATGAATGTGAAATGCAGTGTTAATGATGTGAATAGAATGCAATATATAAATTATGTGAAATGCAATCTGTAGATAATGTGAATGCAATATGTAAATGGATTATGCACATGATTTTGATTATAAAATGGGATGAATATGATATATAAGATGTAATGACATGTTAATGAATGTATGAAGTGTGAAGGCATTATATTTTTCCATTAGTATACTTAGAGAAAAACATGATTTGCACCATCGGTTTACTCTACACCGACAGACAGGGAACAACACTATCCGATGCCAAGGTTACTTGACAAACATTGTTAAGTGTTACCCGATGACAAAAAGGTAAACTATACCCGATGAGTAACAATAGTGCTACCTGAAAATACAACAAAGAGAGGAACCCTACAGATATAGGGAACCCAATGAATAGTTCAGTCAAGGAACACCGACAAACTACAAGTTCAAACTGACAACCAAGAACCGAAAGTCAGTTACATCCCACAAAAAGTGGATCTGACTTTCCACATCAGATAAATCACTGAAGTTGTATTTATAACTTCTTGATTTTTTTTTAAATCCATTATGTGTGGAGGAAGCAATGTAATCTTTATTGTTTTAATTAGTTTTACTGTTTTAAAACATGCAAACTAAAGATCAAGGTCAAGTTGTAAACCTTGGATATGAGAGTTAACATTGTAAATCATGAATTCCAAGATAGGTCAAATACTTGTATAAATAGGCGCTCAATCCATTGAGATTGTTGTTTTTCAATGAAGATAGTAGCCATGAAGAGCAACTAAAGACCAGACAGAGAATTCATGCAGAAGAACACAAACATAATCATATCAATTTTCAAGAACAGAACAGAGGCTACCGACAAGCAGAGAAAAAGTATTCATCAATCACTCAAGGTGAGATTATTATTGTAAAGGCTTTAATGGATCTATAAATCAGCAATAGTATATTGTATATAGTCAGGTCAACATTTGTACTCATTCTAACAAGTGTAGTACACTAATAAAATCCTTTCAAGAAAGGTGGGCTTAAACATCCTATTGTAAATCTCATTGCTAAGTGCACACTTAAATCAGTGTTGCGAAAGCTATTAATAGAGTAGATCTTAAAAGGTCTCCACCTTAATACTCCTAATAGTGTAGATCATCAGAAGTGATCAAATTGTAAGTCTTAACTAACTCCCTTCCATTCTGCAGATAGTGAAGTTTTGTGGGTGCCATCCCCACCGCAGTTTTTACTTCCTAACAGGAGTTTTCTGCGATACCATATCTTGTGTTATGTGTTTTTCAATTTCATGAATGTTTCTATGAATGATTGAAAACTATTAAAGATTGTGAACAAACACTAGATACATAAGAAAGAATAACAATAATGGTTGGTAAATCAGAATTGAATGATTACTAATGATAAATTGTGTAAGGTGATAAAAGTTTTAGAGGTACTGATTCACCCCTCCCCTATTAGTACCACTTCTCATTAATTCCAAAAATTGGTATCAGAGCTGAGTATCTTCTTGAAAAGCTTAAATGCTTAAGAGAAAAGATCATACAATAGAGAAGTACAAACTTGATAAGAATATTGAGAACAAAAAGCTTGAGATACAGATGTTCTATGAATAGTATAAAGAAGCAAGAATCAAGATGAGAGAGCTATTAGATGAAAGAAAAGGTATGGAAACCCAGAACAATGAGAAAGACTATCAAGAAGAAGAGATTCCAGAATTTTTTAAATCTTCAGGATCAAATGCAAGTAATATATCAGATACATCAGAAAAGAACATCACAAATCTAAAGGAGATCAACCTACATTTGACAGAGAAAATAAAGATGCTACAAATCTATTAAGAGACCCAGATGGTAAGAATGATTGATGTGACGAGTTTTGCCAGACAAGCTGAAATATAGAGAACACTTGCTATTGATGATAGAAGGAAGATTTTAAAGAAACTATAGGAAAAGGAAATGGATATTCAAAGACATGTTGAGCATCACCATGATCTCACAAATTAGATTATCCTTATGAGTCAAGAAGAAAACAGAATATATGTGGAACTCATTGAGAGAATATAAATTATCAGTGAAAGAAGAAAATGAAAAGCTAAAGCATGAGGTTATAATTCAAAAAAAACACAATGAGATTATTAGAAAGATTGAAGAAAGAAATAAAAGAATGGATGACTTTCTTGAAGGACAATGAAGAGTCATCAACAACAGCGATATAGGCTTTATCGAAAATGGAGAATCATCAAATCCAAAGAATGTCTACAAAAATACAAGACCAAGGAAGAAAACATACAAGCACTGTGGAAAGCAAGGGCACACATCAAATACATGCAGAGGTAAAATGAAATGTAATCCTAAATCTACACCTACATCTTCATTCATAGGATTCTATTATATATGTAACAAGAAAGGACATAAGGCTTATGAATGCAAGAGAAAGATAGAAAAGCCAAAGAAGGAAACCTACATGGACAAATACTGTCCTACATGCAAGATGAATAGGCACACATATGAAGAATGCTAAAAAAATAAAAGGCAAGCATGGAAGCCAAAAGGTAAAGAAGTTCCTTATCAGCCAAAAAGAATTGGTAATCAATATGTATGGGATTACAACACCTAGACAAACTATACAACATGTGGTAGATATGGTCACATCGCTGCAATCTGCATGAGAACATGGACCAAAAATTCTAGAGGCTGGTCAAACCCCAAAATGACATGCTTACACTGTCATAAAGTTGGTCATCTCAAGAAAGATTGCAAAGACAGATTGACAGAAATAAGCACATATCCCAATGGAAACACCATTGAAGATATATGGAGGGCAAGAGACAAAATGTGGATAAAAGCTTCAAGAAATGATGAAGATGGACCAAGTAATGCAAATGGTGACACCCCATCCAATGGATCCAGTGACACCACTAACCCCACTTGAGCTAAACAAGTAAGTATGGAACTATACTATACCAAGCTATATTTTTCATCAGTTCCATTATATAAATTGATAGATAATCAAAATCTGCATGAACCAAAGATGCATAGTACTTTACTTGTTACTAATCTAAGAATGCAACACCATCGGTAAACACTTACAAAAAATCATTGGTGAACACAATAATGAGTTGTTTACGCTTACCGGGTATTGTTAGTCACTAGTAAAAATGGTAAACTTCCAATGTAACCTGACGATCGTCGGTAAAAAGTGCAAAGTTTAGAAGTGGTCGTGACAGAACACCGATATCCATCAGTAAGATCAAGTGGTTAAACAACTTCCCTAAGCATCATATCTTCACCGACGATGATTGGAAACATCCTCCTAACAAAACCTCTCTTCTCATCCCGATGAGTTTTTGAGTATTTATTGCAAATACTCAGGTCAAAAAGTCTATAAATAGTCGTTGGGACAACTTCATTTTTCACCCGTGATTTTAAGATAAAGTAGAGAGACATCAAAGCGACAATAAAGTGATTAAAGAGCACAAAGCAGAAGCATCTATAGATCAATTCAACACATAGAGAATAGATTCCTCATCACCAATGCAAATTGAAGTAAGTACCAAAGACAACGAAAGATCTTTGTTACAGTTTTGTCAAGAAAAGCCCTAATTTCAAGAAAAGCCTAAGTACTTGAAAAACAATGGAAACCACATCCAGAACTGCTAAGTTGAAGAATGAAAAGAAGAATGTGGTGAAACTAATCAAGAATAGTACATGTGTAGAACCTAAATACAAGATTAGTCCAGAAATTGCATCGAAACCCGATGAAGCCGACACATTTTCAAAAATCCCACCTAGGGTTTTGCTCATAGAAGATGTTAGGTCTTACATTCACAGCAAGATCACAGAGATAGGTGATCAAGAAATGGATGAAGCTTATAAGAAGCTATGTGATTCTGAAGGAAAACTAAAAGAAGAACACAAACACTTGGAGGTCAAAGGGTTAACCAATGCCCTACATTTCCTGAGGGAATTCAAGATAGAATGGATTAAGTTAGTCTTGAGTAGGATGCATGACAACAAACTATGGCTAGACCAACCCAAGCAAATAACAAAGGATGTTCTTCATGCTATCATTGGTTATCCGATAACCGACAAGCCTAGGGCACATAAACTTCCATCCATGAAAGAAGTTACAAAACTCACCAATGCAAAAGGAGACAATAGAGGTGTGAAAGTAAACACAATCACTGATGAAGAGTTAAAATTTGGTGCATGTGTTATTGGATACAAAATTTTCAAGCCAATAAAATGAACAACATTTCTGCAACCAGATGGATCTGTGTGAGATCCTACTGAAACAACTTGATGAAAATATGATCAAAATTAGGTCTGCAAAGAGAAACACATGTAAGTTTGGATCACTTATCATGTGTATATTTTTCTATTTTCAAGAATACTTTCCTTCAGTAGGAAAATTTGTATGGGACTCTACCAAACCGGTAACCCAACAGATTAGTGAACTGATTAAGTCACTAGGAGACAAATTTGAGTCCATCATGTCTACATACTTCCTTGAGTTCAAGGAAAAGATGATGGAAAGAACTAGGATTCCTGAGCAACTAGTTGAAAAACAAAAAGATGAGATATGTTTCATGGTAGACATAGACTTCACACATATCAAACTGGTTGTACCAAGAACAACTTGGTTATCATCATTAGACTATGAGATCAATATTGATCTAGCTACAAGTGAAATTGAGGCACTACTCAATGAGCCCATTGATAAGAAACAACCAAGGTTTGGTACATATGAGGAGGCCAAATCTAAAATAAAACATGGCCTAGAAGTGAAGAAGACTATAAACAAGAAAGATAAAATGATTAAGAATCTCAAGAAGATTCTATTAGTCTCAGAAGAAGAGTAGGATCAACAAGAGGAAACCAATGAACATGGAACTGATGTATAGCCCAGGTCTAGTTGTTACCGATAGTCAGCTTGACTGTGTTCTAAGGTCTCTTGCACAAACCTTATAGGGTATTGCTTCACCCTAGCTTTAGGAAGTCACTAAGATCTTCACCTCAAGTTCCCTAGACTAGGATTGCACTATAAAGCTACTATTTCATGCTATAGAACCCATTAGGATAGGTTCATCCCCCAAGTTAAACCGATGATTTTCTCCTGAGGAATGTAATAACACACACTGCACATGGAATCCATTAAAATATGTTCTTTCTTATTCACAAGAACTAAGCTATTACAGGATGATATGATCTGTGTCTAACCCCCTTCTCTAATCTATCTATATTCCTCTACATCTATTAAAGAACTTTTTAGCTATATATACATCCATCGAAATGTCTCCTAAAATATCTGATACTCATGGACAACTTCAACCATCCTGCAAAGATGGCCAAACAAAGCAATAAATGACCCTTCCAGAATAGGAATAAGTGTCCTTGATCTTTTCAAACAAAAATGACATGTAAAGATTCATTACAAATGACCTAGCTGGTCACAAACATCACGTCCGCATTTCCTGGGTTGTTAACTGACATTACTGAGTGCTAGTGTTGACTTTTCAGAACAACAGAAACATCATCAGTTTCTAACCCTGATAAAAAACAAAGACACCGACCATCATCACTGATGAGAATCACCGACGAACACCACCAAAAGGAATCACCGACAAACAGTACCAATCAAGCAGTGCTGATGAAGAAAAACTAACAGACATCACTGACAAACAAAAATGAACAAGCATTGTTGACGAAAGAAAACTGACAAACATCGCCAAAAAATAGTGTATCATAACCTAGGTTCTCCTAAACCATACTCCCCAAACAAAAAGAAATCAACTTCTAGGTGATTGGAGTAAGTCAGAATTGATGCCTAACTTCTTAAAATCAGTTTCTTGTACCCATGTAGCCTCTGAATCAGCTTGGCCTTTCCATTTGACTAGATGTTCCATATAGGTTTGTCATCTAGTCTACTGGAAAACTCTTGAATTCAAAATTGTGTCTACATTTAGTTGGGGTATAACAGGAAGTTTAAGCACTTTGAGATCCTCAGTATGTCCTATGAGATCAGAATCTCCTTCAGAAATTGGACCTTTATAGGATATCAAATCTGCCACATTAAAAATAGGAGATAATCCTATGTCTGTAGGAAGATCAACTTTATAAGAATTAGACCCATATTTGGCCAATATTACACAAGGGCCTATCTTCCTCATGTGAAGTTTACTTGGAACTCCTTTATGCAACCTTGCCTTATTGAGGTGTAACATAACCAAATCTCCAACCTAAAATTGAACATCTCTTTTCCTTGCATCTACCTTTTGCTTGATATGAGTGGTAGTCTCTATCAATGCTAATTTAACTGAGTCATGGACCTCCTTCATGGATTGAGAAAAATCTTTAGCATAGCCACTCCTCTCTGTATTGCTACCAAGATCCCTTAATTCACATATACCCTGCGATGAATCCCATACACAATTTCAAAAGGGCTCTTTCCAGTGGACCTATTGACTGTATCATTGTACGAAAATTCTGCTTGAGCAAGTAACTGATCCCATGATTTTCCATACTCCTTGGTAAGGCATCTTAAAAGATTACCTAAGCTCTAGTTCACCACTTCAGTTTGACCATCGGTTTGTGGATGGTAGGCTAAGCTAAAAGAAATATTTGTACCAAGCTTCTGCCACAAAGTCTTCCAAAAATGACTCATAAACTTGGAGTCTCTGTCCGAAACAATACTCAAAGGTAATCCATGTATCCAGACTACTTCTCTAAAGAATAGATTGGCTATGTGACAAGCATCATGTGTGGTTTTGCATGGTACAAAATGAGCCATCTTGTTGAACCTGTCAACAATTACAAAGATGTTGTCCATTCCTTGCTTGGTCTTTGGTAACCCAACAACAAAATCCATACTAAGGCATTCCCATGGTCTATTTGGGATAGGAAGGGGCTGATAAAATCCTGCATTGGATGAAGTCCATTTTGCCTTCTGACAAACCAAACAAGTCTCTACATACTTATGGATGTATTGATTCATTCTTGGCCAATATTAATACCTTTTGACCAATTCTAAGGTCTTATTCAACCCAAAATGTCCACTTAAGGAACCATTATGCTTTTCCTGTACTATATTCTCTCACATAGAACCTCTTGGTACACAAAGTTTTCCTCCCTTAAATAGAAGATCTTCCTAAAGAGTATACTCTGAATATTCACTATGAAAATGATTTTGATACTCTTGACACACCTTGTATGCTGTTGCAAAATCTTCATTTGCTGGATACAAATATTTGAAGCTTTCAATGCCAACACTTCTTAACTCAACTTCTTGCACCGTGAGTAACCTTCTACTCAATGGATCTGCCACCTTATTCTGTACTCCCTTCTTATGCTTAATTGTGAAGGTAAAGTCTTGAATGTATTCCACCCATTTCATATGCTTGTGACTGAGTTTATCTTGTGAACTCAGAAAACTCAAAGCCTGATTGTCAGTAAAGACAACAAATTCTTTTGGAAGTAGATAATGTATCCATTTCCTTAGTGCTTGCACTAATGCATACAATTCCAAATCATATGAGGAATACTTTTTCTTTGCATCACTGAGTTTCTCACTATGAAAAGCTACTGGCTTTCCCTCTTGACTCAAGACTGCACCAACAACAATATTACTAGCATCACATTCCACAGTAAAAAATTTGTCAAAACTAGGAAGTGTCAAAATTGGTTGAGTTGCTATTCTCTTCTTTAGATGCTCAAATCCTTCATCAGCGTACTCATTCCATTGGAACTTGGCTTTCATACCTCCTCTGATGGTATCTAAAATAGGTGCACTAATCTCACTAAACTGTTTGATAAATTTTTTGTAAAATTGTGCCAAGCCATGGAAGCTTCTTTGATTTCGGTGTAGGCCAATTCAAGATTGCTTCCACCTTTCTTACATCTATCTTCAA
Source organism: Thuja plicata (assembly GCA_018584345.1). NCBI lineage: Eukaryota > Viridiplantae > Streptophyta > Pinopsida > Cupressales > Cupressaceae > Thuja > Thuja plicata. The sequence continues at coordinate 2,359,414 of MU223887.1, forward strand.
GTTACCTTCTGAGATAAAAAAACCAAGATATACCAATTCTTGCTTCCTGAATTCACTCTTTTCCAAGTTGATTGTCAACTTTTCTTCATGCAATCTCTGCATTACTAATTGCAAATGCCTAAGATGATCCTCTCTTGTCTTTCTAAACACTAGGATGTCATCTAAGTACACCACAACCCATTTTCTAATGAAGTCCTTTAAAACCTCATTCATCAATCTCATAAATGTGCTTGGGGCGTTTGACAACCCAAAAGGCATAACTAGCCATTCATACAATCCTTCAGTAGTCTTAAAAGTAGTCTTCCACTCATCTCCCCCTTTAATTCTTATCTAATGGTATCCACTCTTAAGATCTATCTTGGAGTAATAGCTCCACCAAGACAATCCATCAAATCTTCTATCCTAGGTATTGGAAACCTAAACCAGATAGTTATCTTGTTTATGGCCCTGGAATTAGTACACAACCTCCAAGTACCATCTTTCTTTGGGGCTAAGACTATGGGAACAACACAAGGACTTATGCTCTCTCCAATCAACCCTTGGTCAATTAGTTCCTGGATTTGGTTAGAAATCTCTACATTCTACTGCAGACTCATCTCATAAGAAGATTTATTTGGAAGTGAGGCTCTGGGAATGAAGTCAATTTGATGACTAATGGATCTATCAGGTGGTAAGGTAGCTGGTTGACCATTACTAACTATATCTTGATATTGAGTTAACAACCTTTGGATTTTTGAAGGCAACTCTTCTCTTTCATCCCTCTTCTCACATTTTGGTTTTAGAACCAAAGCAAAGCCTACTCCATCTTCTTCCAATGTTTTTAGGAATTCTTTCTTACTGACCACCAGTAAGTTGGGACCTCATTTTATTTCCTTCTCTTCTTCCAAGATTGACTATACCCTGAAAGTCACACCATCCTTCTTAAAGGAATAGGAATTCTCATCTCCATTATGGATTACACATTGGTCATATTTCCAAGGTCTACCTAATAGAAAATGACACGCATCCATGGGTAGGATATCACACAAAATTCTATCCTTATACCTCCCTATGGACAATTCTATCCAAGCTTGTTCATTGACTATTACATGTTGATCTGAATTCAACCAAGTAACTTTATAAGGATTAGTGTGAGGAATCCTTGTCAATTTTAACTTCTCAATAGCTTCTAAAGAAACAATATTATAAGTAGATCCTGAATCTATGATAACTTTACAGACCTTACAAAGTATTTTGCAATTGAATTGAAACAAGGATCTTCTTTGGCTTGGCTCTTCTTTAATAGGATCTTTTAGGAGTGTTCTCCGAATCATCAAATTCTCTCCCATCTCTGATCCTATGGGGATACCTAAAGTCTTGCTGCTAGAAGACTCTTCTTGTACATAGTTATCTATTTTCTCTCCTCCTTGGGAAGTAGAGCTCCTTGTTGGACATCGATATGCAAGATGCCCAAGTTGCTGACAATTATAGAACTTCATAGAAGAGAAATAAGATCCTCTTCCTTGGCCATCACTCCTTCCTCTTGAACTATTATTCAGACTTCTTCCTTTGTTGTAACCACCTCTAGTGTTACTGGATTATCCTTGATTCTTGGTGATTTTATTCTCACTCTGAGTCTTAGCTTCAAAATTTCTTCCTCCATATCCTCATCTATGACCTCTATTGTCTCTCCCTCTACCTCTACTATTTGATTCCTATTTATTTTTGAATTTCTCTTCCACTTTAAGGGCTAATTGATAGCATTGGTGGACAATCTTGGGGCTTAAGAGACTATTTTCTTCTTGAATGCTCCATTTAAGGCCATTCTGATATCTTGCCACTTTTAGGCTTTCTTCTTCCATCACATGGGACCTTAAGCATAGCTTATGGAATTTTTTCGTGTAGGCACTGACCTCTAAGTCTTTCTGCCTCAAATTCTACCTTTTCTTATGTAGTTGCACTTCATAATCATTAGGAAGATAAGTTTCTTTCATCTTTGCCACCATACCTTTCCAACTGGTTATGGGGTTCTTGCCTTCCTTTTTCCTTTCATCTTGGACAAATTTCCACCACATGAGGGTAGTCCCTCTCAATCTTGTCTTGGCTAATCTAAATTTTTGAGCTTCGGTCACATTATCACAATCAAAGTGATTTTCAAGACCTTCTATCCATTCCATAATTAATTCTGGATCCATTTTTCCACTAAATAGAGGCACACCTTCTAAGGACTTACCACTCATTTCTTTTAATGCTTTCAAGAATGCCTCTTCTTGAAGTATTAGGTCTGGCTCTAGGATCACATCCTCCTCAGCCACTTGTTTACCCTTCTCATCAACTTCCCTCATCAGTTCACTGATTGCTATAGTTAGAAGCTGTACTTCTTCCATTTTATATGCCATTTCAGCTAATTGCTCCTTCAGGAGTTTGTTCTACTCCCTTTTCTCATCCACGTTCCTTTCTAACTCTGCATTATTCATCATATTAGATGAATTCATAGGCTCTTCTAAAAATCAGACCCAAACAACACAAGCCCAATTCTCAAACTTGCTCTGATACCAATCTGATGTATAGCCTAGGTCTAGTTGTTACCAATAGTCAGCTTGACTGTGCTCTAAGGTCTCTTGCACAGACCTTATAGGGTATTGCTTCACCCCATCTTGAGTAAGTCACTAAGATATTCACCTCAAGTTCCCTAGACCAAGCTTACATCATTAAGCTACTATTTCATGCTATAGAACCCATTAGGATAGGTTCATCCCCCAAGTTAAAGCGATGGTTTTCTCCTAAGGAACATAATAACACACACTGCACATGGAATCCATTAAAATATGTTCTTTCTTATTCACAAGAACTAAGCTATTATAGGATGATATGACCTGTGTCTATCCCCCTTCTCTAATTTATCCATATTCCTCTACATCTATTACAAGAGCTTTTCAGCTATATATACATCCATCGAAATATCTGATACTTGTGGACAACTTCAACCACCCTGTAAAGGTGGCCAAACAGAGCAATAAATGACCCTTCCAGAACAATAATAGGTGTCCCTAATCTCTTCAAACAAAAATGACATGTAAAGAGTCATTGCAAATGACCCAGCTAGTCACAAACGTCACATCCGCATTTCTTGGGTCGTTAACCGATATTACCGAGCGCCAGTGTTGACTTTTTAGAACAAAAAAAACATTGTCAGTTTCCAACCTCGATAAAAAACAAAGACACTGACTATGATCACTGACAAACACTACAAAAAAGAATCGCTGAAAAACAGTACCAATCAAGCAGTGCTGACAAACAAAAACTAATAGACAGAAACCAATGAACATCGCCAAAAAAAAAAAATGAACAAGCATTGGCGACGAACAAAAACTAATGGACATTACCGACAAACATTGTATCATAACTTAGGTGCTCCTGCACCAGGCACCATCGGTAAAGAGATAGAAGAAAAGAAATTTGATACAGAGGCTACTGAATCTAATGCACCTCCATCTCCACCTCTTGCAAAGAAGCAAAGAACATGAAGTCAAACTGCTGCTACCGATACCACACCACTTAAGAAAGGTCAACTAAGGACCTATATAAGGAAGCAGACATCAAAAAGAACAAGACAACAACCTGTCAAAACCAAACCACCAAAGAAGAGAAAAAGGTTTCTTAGGACACAAGCTGACTTGGATGACACCAAAGATGATGAACCAGATGTAGTAAAGAAGAACTACATAAACCAAATGGTAGATGAATCTACCAAATCAATTTCTACCCATGGCACAATGACTGATAAAAAGATCAAGCAGTGGGATACACTGAATCTAGAGGATCAGAATAAAATACAGGAAGCAGTCATAAAATCAATGATTAAAAACAAGTATGCCCCTGCTGAATTTGTAAATTAAATACCTAAAGATCTAGGTAAAAGGGTATACCAACAGTGGTCATATGCCTTGAAAAGGGAAAGAGAAGCAAGAGAAAGAGTTCTTGTGAGACTGATGCCTCTTGAATCTAAATTTGAAGAGATACAAGAAGTACTAAAGAAGCACTCAAGTAAATTTGTAGCCAAAATAAGGGCTTACAAAGTACTAGAGAGAAAGTTTATAGAACTCGATTTAATGATAGAAACCAAATGGAGACATCTCCTAGATCTACCAACAGAGTCAACAAGTGTTGAGAATAAATTACTTCTCACAAACACACCTTACAGAGAAGAGGAGACAGATAATGCAAGTCCTCAGCATATTGCTCTAGACAATCAAGAAAGTGATGATGATCCTATTAACTTAGATATAGGTATGGATGATAATATCCAAAATATCACTCACTATGATTTTGAAAATGATCCAAAGAAGAAAGATGATGTGATATTTATCACACTCAAGGATCAAGAAAGCCATCAAGTACTGAAGACATTAAATGGAAAGATAGTTGACATTACTGATGAACAAATGCAGGACACATCATTCATGCACCCAATAGTGCAAGACCCTGCACAAGATATACAAAAGGATGAGGATGTCACTACTGACAAGGCACCAACCAATGAGTAGGACATCAATACTGACAAATCCCAAGTAGAAAATTAAAGTAACATGCCTGTCCTAATGAAGGAAATAAACATACTAGAGGGAAATGAGGGATCAACTAGAAAGGAAACAAGCTCACCTAAAGACAAGGGTGATGAAGAAACCAAAGGGAAAATAGATACTAATGCAGAGCAAGCTACAAACGATGATCACAAGAATGCATTTACTGATTAGATTAAAGAAAACACTCAAAAGGAAACAGGGGACAAACCTTCAGAGAAAGGTGAAGAAGGAAAGAAGGATGAGATTGAAAAGAAATCCGGAGAACATTCTGTAGAAACACCCAAGGTTAATGAAGAGACGTCTTCACATAATTGATAGGTGCCCATAGAGAAGAAAACACAAAATGCATCATCAACAAAACCTTCCCCAAGAAATTCAGAGTGAAAAAATGAACTAGCTATGGTAGTTCATACATCTATATCCCCTCAAATATTAAAGAAGAAGAAAGGAAAGAATAAAAATCCAGTAACTCTGGATGAAATCATTGAGATTCCAGTCTGTGATCCAAGAACATTGGATCTGACAACATTGACAAAATATGAAAATCTATGTGAGATAAAATCCATTCAAGAAAAGATGAAGAGAGCGGAAAAAGAGGCCAAGGTACTAGAAGTAGCAAGGGGGATACTTCAACAAATTGTACCAGACATAGATATCGATCAACAAGCTCCAATTATTTATCAACTAGTCATACTCACAGACATAATAACATCTTAGAATACCGATGCTGAGAAGACAATGGAAGAGAGACTTGAACAAAAGTATGAATTCAAGCTCACAGAGAAGATAAGCCAAGAAGTTGCACTGAAAAAGGTCAAGCTATCTGAATTGGTAAGTACAATTGATCCAATTTTATCAGAAGTTGCTACCTTAATCAAAAAATTGTGCACTTTAGTTCAACTCACTAAGGAGTATATTGACAAGATAGAAAAAATAGATGTTGATCTTTAGTCCAATGCACAAAATCTAGCCAACACAGAAGAAGCACTTAAATTGCACAATTAGCAAATCATACAGGCTAGGAAACAGAGATAGGACATTCAATTTCCAGAAATGAAGTACAAAGATGAGGTCAATGAGCTCCAAGTTAAGCTCTTACCAACACTTACATTCCTGCAACAAAATATGACACAGACAAGTACTCTAATTGCCACCTCTGAAATGTCTGTCCTAGACAACATTTACGATATGCACGCCAGACTAGAGCTGCAACAAATGGCCCTAGAATAGTTGAAAGAAAATTGGGAGAAACTAATGGAAGATATCAAAATTACCCATTCTAACATATTTGACACATTGTAAGTTACACATTTTTGTCACAATTTTGACATGTTGTAAGTTGTACATTTTTGTCATCAGTATCAAAGAAAGGGGGAATTCGATATGTACATCACCTCATTTAAAGGAGGAAATCATATGTATAGTGGAAGAAAGGGGAAATAATGTACACTCACAGAATAAATAGTATACATGTACATATACATACACTATACCGATGCACACAGTAAAGGGGAGTCATATTATGACAAGGATATAAATATGGTGTAATAATTTTAGTATTATACACATATCAGTTTTTGATACTAATGTCAAAAGGGGAGATTAAAGGAATTATATTTTTCCATTAGTATACTTAGAGAAAAACATGATCTGCACCATCGGTTTACTCTACACTGACAGATAGGGAACAACACTATCCGATGCCAAGGTTACCTGACAAACACTGTTAAGTGTTACCCGATGACAAAAAGGTAAACGATACCTGACGAGTAACAATAGTGCTACCTGACAGTACAACAAAGAGAGGAACCCGATAGATACAGGGAACCCAATGAATAGTTCAGCCAAGGAATGCCGACAGACTACAAGTTCAAACCGACAACCAAGAACTGACAGTCAGTTACATCCCATAAAAAGTGGATCTGACTTTCCACATCAGATAAATCACTGAAGTTGTATTTATAACTTCTTGATTTTCTTTTAAATCCATTATGTGTAGAGGAAGCAATGTAATCTTTATTGTTTTAATTAGTTTTACTGTTTTAAAATATGCAAACTAAAGATCAAGGTCAAGTTGTAAACCTTGGATCTGAGAGTTAACATTGTAAATCATGAATTCCAAGATAGGTCAAATACTTGTATAAATA
>MU223887.1:2366303-2378307 GCA_018584345.1 Thuja plicata
GTGATATTATTATTGTAAAGGCTTTAATGGATCTGTAAATCAACAATAGTAGATTGCATACAGTCAGGTCAACATTTGTACTCATTCTAACAAGTGTAGTACACTAATGAAATCCTTTCAAGAAAGGTGGGCTTAACCATCCTATTGTAAATCTCATTACCGAGTGCACACTTAAATCAGTGTTGCTAAAGCTCTTAACATAGTAGATCTCAACAGGTCTCCACCTTAATACTCTTAACAGGGTAGATCATCAAAAGTGATCAAATTTTAAGCCTTAACTGGCTCACTTCCATTCTGTAGATAGTGAAGTTTTGTGGGTGCCATCCCCACCGCATTTTTTATTTCCTAACAGGATTTTTCTGCGATACCATATCTTGTGTTATGTGTTTGTCAATTTCATGAATGTTTCTATGAATGATTGAAAACTATTAAAGATTGTGAACAAAAACTAGATACATAAGAAAGACTAACAGTAATGGTTGGTAAATCAGAATTGAATGACTACTAATGATAAATTGTGTAAGGTGATAAAAGTTTTAGAGGTATTGATTCACCCCTCCCCTCTCAGTACTACTTCCCATTAATTCCAACAAAAGTGTTGTGTGGTTAATGAAATGATGTATGATTAATAAAAAATGTAATGCAAAATGATGTGTTATGTATGATTATGGAATGCAAATATCAACTGAGTCTAAATATAATTAACTAATGGAAACACACTAAGTGTAATGGTACTAAATGTATTAACACTAATGAAATGCATATGAAAATGAGATAAAGATGAAATACGTAATGACATTTAATGATACTAAATGACTTGAAACTAATGCACATGATACTTAACATTATGAGCCTAAAATGACACCTAATTGTAAATGATATGGGAACCTACATGAGAACTAAAATACAATGATATGATATGGGATCTTAATGAAGCTAAATGATATGTAATGTTAATGAAATTAAATGTGCCATAAATGTAATTGATATGAAACCTAAATGCAATTAAATGACATGGGAATTTTGATATGCAACCTAAGTACAATTGATATGAGATGATATAATGATATGAAACCTAAATGATATGATATTATATGAAATGAAATGAAATGAAATACAATCTAAATGCAATTTTGAATGACATGAAATGAAATGTAATCTAAATGTAATTTTGAATAAAATAAAATGAAATGCAATCTAAATGCAATTTTGAATTATATGAAATGCAATCTAAATGCAATTTTGATGCAATTAAGGGGTATAAAATGATGAGGGGACATGATTCCTAAATGCAATTAATATGGAACCTAAGTGCAATACAGATGAAATGCAATCATTTTTGTTAGTGGCCAAGGTACTCCATCAGGTTTTGAATAGGATCATAACTTTTGAAAATATACCCCCCTATATTATCAAGAATTTTATGCCATCTACTATGAATGCAAGCTAAAAATGCAAAGCTAAATGCAATTTTGTTATCACTTTGATCATATAATTGTTCTTTTTTCATCATTGAGCCTTTTGAAATGTTGCAAGTAAGTAAAAACATCAATGGTAAAATTAAACCATGATGACCTGAGTACTCCTTATATGGATTTTAATGTTGCAAGTTAATACAAGAATTGAGGTTTAATTAAATCAAGATGAACTGAGTATTTCTTGTGTAAAAAAATAGGAATTAACCCCTTTCTTATGCAAATTCATGAAGTCCTTGATGGTTCTTTGAGGTTCATGTCCTTAGACAAACTTGCATAATAATAAGAATTAACTCACAAGTAGTAAATAAAGAAAAAATCATGCTCTGTCATCATTCCTCTAGTTTGGTACATCACAGAGTTACTCAAGAGACATGATAATAAAAAATAAAAATAAAATTCGTATATAGTCATGCTACTATAATCAAGATCATGATGCAAAATTGTTTTCAGGACTTTTTTCAGATTCTTTTTTTTTTTTTCATCAGGATCATTTTCCATTGTTTTTGGATTTTCTCAAGATCAATATCTACTATTTTTTTGAATTTTTTTAGGATCAATATCTGGTATTTTTGGATTTTCTCAAGATCAATATCTATAGTTTTTGGATTTTTTCATGATCAACATCTATTGTACAAACTGATACTCTCAAACTATTAAGTGTAGAACCTCTTTAGATGGATTTTATTGATAGGTTCTTGAATTAGGTCCTTGTCCCTTGTGGATAAATTGTAAGTTCCTGACTCATATGTTGGCACTATGAAAAAAGGTGCTAGCGAATTTTCTTCAAACTTGAATTTTTTGTCTCAATCCTATTGATTCTTTGGGTTTTCTCTCAATACTAGATCACTTACTTAAAATTCCCTAGGCTTCACCTTTTTGTTGTAGTTTCTTGACATGCATTTCTTATAAACCTTCAAGTGGTTATACACTTACATATTTTGCACTCATCAAGAGAATCAAGTTCTTGCAATATAGACATTCTATAGTTTTTATCTAATAATATACCATGTAGTGAGACTCTTAAGGAAGGAATCTCTACTTCCAATGGTAAAAATACCTCAAAGTTGAAAATTGTATCTCCTCTTGGTGTTCTAATACTAGTTGTGTAAGCCCGTAGTGTTGGATTTATTTGAATGTCCCAAATCCTTGGAGGAATCATCAATTTTTTTCTTGAGGATTTTGATAATGTTATTTTTTAAGCCTCTTCTTGTCCAATTAATTGAGGATAATAGATTGATGAGAAATGTTTTATGAAGTGGAATTTTTGACATAACTCTTTTAAATCCTTATTCCTAAATTTTTTAACATTGTCAATGATGATGGCATGAGGTATACCATATCTAAAAATAATAATTCAAGATGAGCATTGATATTTTCTTATTAGTTACAGTTGAAAGAGAAACCACCTCCACCCATTTTGTAAAGTATTCAGTGGCTATACACTTATGCCCATTGGAACATTGAGGATAGATCATTCCAATCAAATAGAAACTTCATTGGTAAAAACCCTATGGTGTAGTAAAAGGGTGAAACTCTTACACTAGTACATGTATCAGATTCCTGTGGACTTGGCACTAGCAGGTCTTCACAAACTAGAAAAGAGACTCTCTCCATTGTCGACCAGTAATACCCCATTCTCATGAGTTTCTGGGCTAGGGCTAAACCACTCAAATGTGTCCCACAAATACCATAGTGAATATATAATAAGGCTATTTATAATTCCTTACTCTCTAGACATATAAGTAACGTCCCATCAAGACCTCTTTGATAAAATGTGTCGAATATTAGGGTATATTGGGGTGCTTGGTGAATTAAGTTTCTCTTTTGATTTCTTGATTGGCTCAAGGGTAAGGTGTTATCTTTTAGATAGTTATAGATAGGATCATAATAGATGGAGTTAGGGCCCTTACGTAAGCATATGATTTGGGATTTAGGATGGTCATAGGAAGGTTTCACCAGTTTTTCTACCATGAAATCGTATCGTGTATTTTGATCTGGTAATTTTATGAGTGAATCCAATGTAGCCATAGCATCAACTGCTCTATTCTCCACTTTTGGAATTTTATCAAATGTGATAAAAATAAAATATTTATTTATATCTTCAACCATTCTTTTGTAAGGTATGATCTTGTTATCCTTTGTTTGATATTCACCACTAAATTGGTTGATTACTAACTATGAGTCTCCAAAGACTTGTAGTTTTTTTATTCTCTACAATAGAGCCATTTTGATCCCAATTACTAAAGCCTCATACTGAGCTATGTTATTTGTACAAGGTAACAATATCTTGTATGAATTTGGACTGGTCATAGGAAGGCTTTTCTAGTTCTTCTACCATGAAATCATATCGTGTATTTTTGATTTGGTAATTGTAGGAGTGAATCAAATATAGCCATAACATCAACTGCTCTATTCTCTGCTCTTGGAATTTTCTCTAATGTGATCAAAATAAAATACTTCTTTATATGTTCAACCATTCTTTTGTAAGGTATGATCTTGTTATCCTTTGTTTGATATTCATCACTAAATTGGTTGATTACTAAATTTGAGTCTCCAAAGACTTGTAGTTTTTTTTATTCTCTACGATAGAGCCAATTTGGTCACAATTACTAAAGCCTCATACTCAGCTATATTATTTGTACAAGGGAACAATAGATTGTATGACTTTGGACTGGTGTATTGTTGGGGTGTGATGGACAAGATTCCTTCCCCTGAGCCATGTTGTGTGTAAGACCAATCAAACTATAATTTCCATGTTTGTGCTACCATTGTGAGGATGCTTACATCAAGAAATGTTATTGATATGATGTTTCATTTGACATAGGTGCTTTAGCCAATTGGTTAGCTATGAATTGTCCTTTAATTTCTTTACTATCCATATATTTTATATCAAATTGTCTCAAGATCATTACCCACTTTTCTAAACTACCTATTAGAGTTGACTTACTAAGAAGATACTTCAAATTATCAATCATTTTTATGAGCTTTATTAGATGTGCAAGCATGTAGTGCCTTATCTTTTGCAAAGAAAACACCACCTCTAAAAAATATCTCTATATGAAGGCATAATTAAGATCATACTTGAAAAAGGTCCCGTTGATGTAGTGAATAGCTCTCTCTTTTCCTTGCTCATCTTATTAGGCCAACAAATATCCTAATGAATTGTTTGTAGATGAAATATAGAGAAATAATGGTTTTCCTAGTATAAGAGCCTTTACAATTGGTGGGTCCATTATATAATTATTTATTAGATCAAAGGCTTCATCACATTAAGTGTTCCTCTTTAAGACAAGTCCTTGTGGAGTAGCTATATAAAAGAATTGCTCTTTTCTGCTAATTGAGATATAAACATTCTTATTGATTGTATTATTCCATGTGGTGATATCAATTAGATAATGTTTCTTGGAGCTCCCATTTACATTATGAATTTCACCTTAGTGGGATCCATTTCAATGCCTCTTGCTAAAATAATGTAGCCTAAAAGTTTGTCTGATGTTACATTAAATGCACATTTCTTAGGATTTAACTAGACCATAAACTTTTCAAGTTGTTTAAAGATATTGCCTAGGATTTCAAGATGAATCTCACTAGTGTACATAATTTAGCCAAGATATCATCAACATAATCCTCCATAAATGTGTGAATCATATCATTGAATATCATGATCATTTCTCTTTGATAGATTGCTTCGACATTCTTCAAACAAAAGGGCATAACCTTCGATAAAAATATGCCCCATGCACAATTAAAGTTTGTTTTATCTTGGTCCTCAGGTGCTATTTTGATTTTTTTATACCCAAAAAATCCATCCATTAGTGAGAATATTGAATTTCCTACTATTAAATCCACTATGGTATCTATGCTAGGCAATGGAAAGTCATCTTTTGGACAAGCCTTGTTTAGATCTCTAAAATATGTGCAAACCATCATGCTCTTGTCTAATTTCGATATTGTCACAATATTTGAAATCCATTCAACATAAGATATAGAGTGAATAAAATTGACATCTAATAGTTTCTTCAGCTCGAATTTGACTAACAATGCTATATGTGGGTTTAATTTTCTCAATTTCTGCTTCAGTGCTTTATCCATTGGAGTAATGTTAAGATGATGCATTATTAGATTTGGATCTAATCCAAGCATATCATCATAAGTCCATGTAAAATTGACTTGTCTTTCCTTGAAGAAATATATGCATTGTTTCTTTTCCTCTTCTGATAGTGATGCTACTAGATGGATAATTTTTTGTGCTTTCTCAGTTCCAATGTTCACTTTTTCTATTGGCTCGATCAATATTGATGACCTCTACTGATAATACTCATGGAGTGTGTCAATATTCTCATCCTTGAGTTACTCAATGAGGTTTTTACCAATGGATGTGTATTTTATTTTTACTTTTTCATGACCTAGCACTGACACATGGTGGTTTTCACTACTAGGTCTTTGATTTTTCTCTTTATTTTTGTGACCAAGAAACTTGACAGCCTCCTATGTTGATTCATTATGATAGTGTTCATTGGTTGGAACATGCTCAACTAAATTTAGGTAAAAGGCTATATAGAATGGTCACTGGAAAAAGTATTCATCCCAAATGGTTCAATTTGATCCAAATCTATGAGTTCAGGATATAGTAATGGTAATGGATCATGGGTTTGGTCCAAGTCGACTGGGGTTAAGGTCCTAATTGTGTTATGATCTATATGTTACATTGTACTATCGAGGTTTATAATATGAGCTTACTCAAGATTATCTATAGAGATTGGATTAGTTTCTTCCACGTTAAAGTATTCCTCAACATATTGTGATCCATTTTTTATTAGTGTATACCTCAAACCTTGTCCCTCTAAAAATGAAGGTATGTATAGTTATCCTACATAATCATGATTTGAATTTTGTATTTACATAAGTGTAGATATGCAGGAATGAATGACATAAAAATCCGTGTCATGAAACTATTCCTCTGATAATGAATTCCATTCCCATTGAGTAGAGTCATAATCACTATAGGAGTTTAATTTAAGAATTTGGTCATGTATACGAGGCAAATATTTTTATGTATTTCCTGTCTCAAAATATCCTACCCTAGTTTTCTCTTTGCTAGACCTGAAGGTTATTTGAAAATGGTTTCCACTATTCCTTTCTTCCTTGTTCCAAGAGGACTTGATCCTTGATATCCTATTTTCTAGATGATTTTGAATCATTTCCCATACTGATGTGTTTATATGTTTTGGAACTTTTTTTTCAGACTCAGATTCTTATTTGTACAACCATTTCAGGATTTCATTATCATCTTCCTCTCCTTCCAAAGATGTGCTAGGCCTTACAAAATTGTCATTGTATTTTTGAGGATTTGAAGGTTCTTTAGTTTGTGATGTTGAAGGTCTTCCATAAGAACTAGGAGAAGGTGGTAAGTTTACCATTGACAAGGAATATTCTCCTACTCCTTTGTGATGAAGTTTCAATTTATTCTAAAAATTCCTCATCAACATGTCCATATTCAAGCAATGTGCCTCTTTTTCTTTCCCTTTTATGATTTTGATGAACTTGACTCTTTTTCTTATCCCTTAATCAATGTAGAAGAAATAAGTTCCTTCTCTTTACCCTTAGTCAATATAGGTGAACTATGTTCTCTTTCCTTATCCATATATGATGTAGTGTTTAAACTAGAAATTCCATATGTTCTGGTTTCATTGGTTGCATTAATAGTGGATACTTCTCTATTATGTGGAACAAAGGAATTTGTGACAAGTTTCACATTGTTACAATATTGAAAGGGATTTAAATCATCACTAATGGTTATCTCTTGAACATGAAAAGGAAAATTCAAATTGGTGATAGGTTGAAGGTACCACTTGCATTTATTGTATCTAGGGTCTCCCTAACAATATGTCATAAGATTGGTTTAAGTCTAGGACTTGACATATAGTTTCCTTTTTTATCACACCCATGTCCCTTATATCATCATCGTAGGACTTTATTGTGATATTCCTTTTCAGATATACTTCATTTCAAAAGTATCTCGGAGTACAAACCAAGTTTAGCATACAAATATTTAAGTCGACCCTTCCATCTATCAAGACTCTTTTGACTCGATGCTTTTGAATGAGAAATTCAATATATAATATTAGATTTTGGGGGTGATCCAAGGACATGTCGTCTTCTTTGAAAAATGATAAATAATGAGGTGCAAAAAGATGACCCACCATGGTTTGGAATTGGCTTACATCCAAGTCATTTAAAACCGTTTTTTCAACAAGTTATTTTTCTAAAATATCCTTGTGAGATGGTGAGATCTTGAGTAGCTCCTATATGTAAATTTGCATTGGGGTTATCTGGAGTTGATCCACCAAATTAGATAGTCTCAAAGTGGAAGGATTATCATTTTGAGGTGTTTTATTTTTTTCTCCTCATTATATTACTTTGGATTGATTTCTTGTGATGGAAATATTAATGGGTTCCCTCTCTTGTTTTTCCTTGATAACTATAATGTTAAAAGTGTTGTCAAAAGTTAACAAAGTATTGATAGTGTTATCTTAAGAATGCGTAAATTTCACCTTATCTTTCAACTTTTTGGTTCATTTTGCATTTGACGATTATCCATTTTCATGATTTATAAAGAAGTTTTGAAATTTATGTGATAATCATATTCATTTGTCTGTCAATAGTGATTTCTCTATTATCAATTAAATATTGAAAAAAATATTTTAACCTCATACAATCATTTTTTTTTTTACCCTTATTTTGATGGTATTTACAATGGTGCGAGTCATTCCATCAAGATAGTTTCAATTGAGGTTCATACTCTCTTGATTATGTTAGTGTGATGATCTTGTTAGAAAGAAGAGTCTTTAGAGAATCCTCAAGAGATTCTCCAAAGGGAGTGAACTTTCTCTTTGGTTGTAATAGAGATGTTCTAGTTCTGTTGTTATTTTGGTTATTGTTGGATGAGGTTTTTGATTAGTTGACATTGTTCTCTTGATTATTTGAATTTATAGAAAGATAGAAGGCTTTAGGATTTAGGATGTTGGCATCTACCACTCCATTCACTATATATTTGTTATTTTTCAACCAAAATTTTGGTTTTCTATTGTTGTTGTTGTTATTGGTTTAGCTGTTGTTGAATTTGTTGTTGTTATTGTTCGAGAAAACCTTAATTTCTTTACACAACTTCAAGTCACCTTTACTTACTAGGGAATCCTCTATTTTAACACGGTTTTAAATAATTTTATCAAACATAGGAGGACATTGCATTTGGATATGGAATTTCAACTCACTATTCAAGTTGTTTTTTTATATTGAAAATACAGAATCAACCGAGTAGAAATATATTATCATCATACGGTATATTGTTTGATGATGTGAGGTCCTACCCTGATTGTCTTTTCAGAGGTGATACTTTATATTGTGTTTATCAGGATGATACATTATTTTTGATACATTGACTTACTGGACAGAGATTTCATAGTATATATATCATATGATGACTCTATTTTGATGATGTTGGATATATTGTTATATGATTATGATTCTTAGATCTTGATGACATGTCTTAACAATTTTACATTCTATGTTTTTGAATTTTAAATTTGAACTTGTGACATATAAATGTGGATTACGGATTTGAATTCTACAAATGATCTATAATGGTTAATTTTGAATGTTAGATAAGTGATTCAAAGGATTTGTGATTGATCAGTTATATGCATACGGATGACCTAATTCTGAAAGTAATGTATAATTTATGGTTAGATAAATGTATTATAATGTATATTATCATTTATGTATGATTTCTTCCTTGGAATACTGATGCTATGTTCAAGTGTACAGGTGAATAAACCATGGATTTTAAACTGGGAAACCAAGTTTGGATTAATGTTAAAATTCTTGTTAAGACAAGGTTAACCCTAAAGAGGGAAATAAACTCATTTTAATGTTAAATATTTTTGTAAATGTGATTATACATGTTTGTAAATTTAATTTATTCAATTTATGTAAATTTCAACTAGGCATGCCAAAGTGTAAATGTGATGTGCTTTGTGGTGCCAATTGGCACATGTATTTGTGAGTTATAATTCCCATGGTGTTTAGGGAGGATAAGGTTTCACCATAGGTTATCTTGTAGTGTTCACATGTAGGGTTGCATACCTTGAAAGCCCAACCATGAGTCCCATGATAGAATTTTGTGGGTTAACTCTTAGTGAGTCTTACAGGGGTTAAAATAAGCCTAAGTGGGTAGTTAGGTTTAAAAATAAATAGTCATATAGGTATAATATGGGTTAGGGGAAATTTTTTATGATTAGAGTGTCTTAATCACATTTATGAACCACCAAAAGTTCCTTTCTTCAAGATAGTGGGTCTTCTTTTCATGCATGAGAAGAGAAAAGTGTTAGGGAAGGTGACTAATGTCACCTCACATCTTGTTGGAAAGAGGTAAGAGTTGGGTAGGGAGCCTTTTTAGGGGATATTGGGAGGATAATTGGGGTTGATTTCCCACTCTCCATTTTTTGGAGACTTCTAGTTGAATTTGAAGGACTTGCTAGTTTTGGAACTAAGGGAAGAAAAGCTAAGGGAAGGAAGGAGGCTCATCTCAACTTCATATCCATTTCTAGGAGCAAGGTTGGTTCTCTCAAACCATGTGTGGTCTTTTGTATTTCTTTTTATATTTTTAACTTGAATGGATTTAGTTACTTGTGAAACCATCTTGTGTAAATGATGATCTTGTTGTCAAAGTGTATGTTGTGAATTTTCATTGCTATCCTTGTCTTCTTGTTTTATGTTTTGTGGTGTTACATGGGAGTGTATGACCAAACTCACCCTTGGGAGGGAAGAGAGCCATTATGGGTGAAGGACTTTGTTGGGAAAACCATTGTAGTGTAGAGTCTCTTCTTGGGAAGAAGAGGGAGATTACATGGATGTTATGGGCTCCATGTGCCAATTCTTTTATTATTTACTCATGGGGATGATAAGGGTTACTAGATGTGATATATGGAGTTTGGTTGTAGTAAAATTCTTGGGAAGGCATATGAAATCGGCTCAATTATGTTGTATTTATTTTGGCATTCTCCTAATTGGTTGTTTCCACCTTCACCCCTTTAATGAGTCCAAGGTGACTTAATATCTAAAAGCTTGGGAGGGTGTTTCTTGTTTTAGAAATTGTATGAATGTATTGTGGCTTTCTTGCATGTTACCCAACCCACTCTTGTTTCCCCTAGCTTGGGGGTGATCTCATAGAGACCTACGATGGGAGGTGAGCTGCCATGGTTTATTCCAATCCTTGTTAATTGTAGATTCTATGGTTGGTTCTTACTATTGGATGTTGGTAAGAAAATACTATGGAAAGGAAGAGATTGTGCATTCCAGCAAAATTTGAAATTGTATAGCCATAAGGCTGAATTTTTCCTTGTGATTATGTCTCATTTTAGGAAGGAAATAACTATGTTTAGATAGGAGAGGCATTACAAGTTTAAGGAGAACATAATTCTAGGTTGAAGAACTTTTTATTATTGAATTTCTTAGCTCTTGTATTGTATTAGTTTTAGTGTAAGGTTGTTGGTTATTAACTTCAAAAGAAAAGAAATGGACAAGATTTGGGGTTATTGTCTTAAATTCACTTGTAAATTCTCAAGTTGAAAACTTACCAGATTTAAAAATATTATTCTCTTATAAAGTTGTTCTTAATTTCTATTTTCTTTTGATTATACAAATGCACATAAATGCATAAATTATGTTTTATTCATGTAGATTCAATTCTGTTTAATGAATACATACAAAAATATCTCTATTTCTTTCTTTTACAAATATATCATTTCATAAGTTTTCTTAAAAAAAAAAATCTTATTTCCTCTTATAGTAAATCATACATTTTTGAATTGCAACAAAATGCATAACATAAATGTATATGGACTTCTTACATTTTTTTATGTGAATTCATGATTTGATCTTCTCTGCTATTCTTTACTGCCTACAACAAGATATTTATTAATGAACTAAACATAATTTTGTTCCATATATATTATTTTTGGTTTATAAACAACAACCTATTTATATACCTAATTATATATCTCAAAAGTCTATTACAACTTTTCATCCTGTCATAGTTAAATTTTTATAGCAGCATTTATATTTATTAATGTACAAAATATAATTATGTTCCATATATATTATTATTGTATATATATAGAAGCCTATATATACATAAAAATATATTTCTCAGAATCCTATTATATCTTCTTCAGCCTGTAATAGTTTTATGTATATATATAAATAAATATATATACGTATTTATCCCAGAATTTTTTTTCATCTTTTAATCTAATATAAGAGAGTATATAACAACATGTGTATATAAATATATATAAATATATACATATATATGTTAGAATGAATTTAGAATAACTGAGAGGGGAGGGGTGAATCAGTTATCCTCAGGTCTAGATGTAGTAAATAAAAACTTTCTATACTTCAGATCTACTCGGCAGCAGTAGCATAAATCAACAACTTTAACCATGCAGTTTACTGTCAATTGA
>MU223887.1:2384903-2410973 GCA_018584345.1 Thuja plicata
TGTTAAAGGATTTAACTGATACAATGGTAAGAAAGTAATCAACAGTTTGTGATCTGGTACATACAACTTACTTTGCAATTCAGATCCAATTATAGCTCTGATGTTAACTTACTGGATAGCCTACATTGTCATTTCAACCTTTTGATCCACTTGGAAATCCGTCAAGCAATCACATCTGCAACACTCTGCCTCTGCCTTTTTGCCTTCTCTGTTAGATCATGCTAAATAGTAAATCAACTATGCAAACCTCTTGCATACACATCCATCTACTTCCACTTCCACTATGAATGAATAACCCCTGAGGTTATCATATACCTCTTTGTCTAGGTCAGATAAATCTTTTTCCTCTTAAACAAGATCGTAGATCTTAGGTTAGGTCAGATCCAACGGATCATTCTATCTTTGCATAACATTTACTTCTCCAAAGTAGTCTCTAATTAAATCTTGAAACCATACATTAATTGCGGTTACCCATACCTTACATGACATGGATCAATCTTTAATTAAAATTACATACCCCAATAAAATCAACTAAGTCAGCCAGAGATCTCAAATCTCATCAATAATCAAACTTCTGTAAGTCAGCCTTCATCACTGTTTCCACTCGGCAATTGCAATGGTGCTCGGCATTGAGCAACTTTTTTCTCATCACAAGCAAATTTACTTGGCACAAGAAAATTTTCTTGGCACAAGCAATTTCACTCGGCACAGAACAACTAGAAAAATTATCTTTGAAAGATAAACAACTAATTACTTTTCCAAAGTGCCAACTGATCAAATACCCTTTGAATTACCTTAACTCAACCATTCACTTGGTCTTCTTGTTAAATCTTCTTCTTCAACAATAGATATGGTACTCAAACAGATAACAATAGTCTCACCAGTAAAGGTTTGACATCAATGACAAAATAACAATTGCTTGCATTGTCACTTTCCAACAATACACACACACACACATACACACCATTAAAAAAAATACTGTCAAACAAAAAAAAAGTTAAATTTTTTTTTGGATGAGATGGGGAAGGGTTGGGCATGGCCCAACCCATTTCCCCATTCCCCATGTAGTGGTATCAGGGGTTGGGAGGCCGCGACACCCCTCCCACCCATGGTGGTCATAGCCAACACGGGTGGGGATGGGGGTCGAGCCTCCTCCACTCCCCCATAACCCCTTTTCCTTCTCTTGCAGACCTCCATGCCTGTACTTCCTCCCACACCCAAAAGCTTCCACCCTCACAAAGACAAAATGAAACCCTTCCCCCATTGCACACAAAAGAAACATTTAATATGAAAATTGAACAATTATTTAAAAAAAAACAATATTAAACAACAAAAGAATTCTGCGACCTATATAAAAGAAATGAAAATACAAAACTCTAAAACTTGAACATTAATAAAGGACTATAATATATTTGGGTTGTCCGGATATACTCATAGAATACATATATTTAACTGTGTATATGTATCTATGTGTATTTGTCAATTTTCTTTGCTCCTCCATTGAAGCCATAATCAGACCTGCAAATCTTCAAAGCAGAGAAATGGTGAAGAGAACTTAGATTAGGGTTTTGGGATGAAGAAAGAGAGAAATGAGGAGAAAGTCCTCTTTTAGGGCTTTTATATTTGGGCTCTAATCCCAATTTCAAATTAGGGTTAGGGATTACAAATAGAAGGTTTACTTTTAATAAATTATATTAGACCCTAGTATTATTGCTTTTAAACTTATCATTTGAGACTGGTATTAAAAGTTGTCTTTTCTTAAATTTGAGAAAAGTATGGTGATGATTTAATAATGTATTACTTGATCTAAGTTTTAATGGAAAATAGGTTAAGTATTTAAAAAAGTGTAATATAACCTCTAGATGATTTTTATTAAATTATTTTTAAATGTGAAATTTGGGGTAATTTAAATAAAGTTATAAATTTAATAGAGTAAGAGTGTTGGATCAACTTGGTTTTTTTACTAATGACCTAAATATTCAACTTAGATTGTTATATGGATGGATATAGTCTTTATAGTTAGATTTTTTAATAATTAGGAAACTTAGATGGTTGATCTATTTTAGACTTTAATGTGGAGCTAAATAATGTTATTTTTACGTGACCTTTACATGTGGCCAATGTAATGGTCAATGTAAGAATAATGTTAAATGCCAACTAGATTAATTTAGTACACCTATAATTCATGAACTAGGAATAAACAAATAACCATAAAATAATAATCATAGTTTTATTATTGAATTATAGTGCAGGAGTGGTTGTAATCCAAGTCTAAATATAACTCTAGAGAACTTATGAAACTAAATTTGAATAAACTAAATTGCAAAGAACTTGATTAATGAAATTGTCATTATCTCACCTATGAGGTTTATGTAATAGATTTTGTGGTTAGATATCTATTAAAACCAAATAATGCTTAAACAATGAATTCAAATCATTATAACTAAGACCGTTGGATTAGGTGAAATATATTAAATAATCTACACAAGTACAACTTTATTAATGTCTTATTTTAAGATTGGATAGAAACCTCCTCATGTCTAAAGTGGAACCTTGGAAACTCGAGGGTTGAGGGACGTTAACTCATGTCATGATTCCCCTCAACCCTAATGTCAACTTTGGGATAACTAACCCTCTTGACTTAATCCTTTTTCCTAACCTTGTTTACTCATTTGAAAACTTAGCAAGCATGAGATAACTGACCCTTCATCCCTTAGATATACCTTTCAAAAAAAAAGTTGTTGTGTATTTGCATGAAAATTTGGGCATGATAGACTGTAAAGACCAAAGAGCATAGTATCTCAAGTCCTATGTTCTAACATATATACAATCAGATTATGGTCTGATTCCATTCAAAAAAGATATACAACTTGAATTCTATCTGAACATATACAAAAACTATGACTTAGCAGAGGTACATTAGACCCAGTCATATTCATTACTTTGTCTATTCTCATAAGATCTCCATTGATCATCACTAATCTCAACATTTCTTTCTTCAATGGTATTCCCATCTTTGTATGCACTCTCCTCCCTCCTGATGTTATCAATGGAATGGTATGTATGCATTATAGTAGGAGGGCTGGGATCATTGTCTCTGTTGATGTTAGACAAGGCAGGAGCATCATTATGAACATTATATTTGTTGATGTTAGGCAAGGCAGGAGCATCATTAGTAATAATGGAATTCTGGATTCCTTTAGGGATAAACACCATGGCCCCTTCCTCGATCAATCTCTGGAATATTTCTTTTTAAATTTGAATAGTAGTAGTTACCCATGTCATGAAAAAAATATGTGAGTTTTGAATTAAACTCAGTAAGATCTCACTTCTTAGCTTGAAATATGTCCTCATTTATCTGTCTCCAAATAAGCCATAAAACTTCAGTGGTAAAGGTCAACCAAAAATCATTAAGGGTACAATCTAAATTATCCACATATCTAGCCAAAATTTCATGCCAAGATAGAGCACGATTAAAATTTCAATTGAACTAATTACCAAAAAAAACATACCAAATTTTAAAAGCCCACTGACAATCAAAAAACACATTCTTATAAGATTCAGGACAGTTTCAAATAGAACAAGAAATGTGATTCTTGACACCTTGGGAAATAAAGAAACCAACATGTTTTTTCAATAGAAAAATCCATTTAAAATAAATATTTTTGTGCTCAACGTGAGCATGCAATAATAACTCGAAGACAAGATGCCACTTATTGTAAGACCAGTTCAAACCCCAGGCTTGGTTGATATAACCAAAGATGCTATCATTATTATTGAGGAGCTAATAAAGTTTCTTGCAAGAAGAATTACCAAAAAATGTGCTATCCATCCACATAATTTGCCCAAAGTTCTGAGAAGTAAGAATGCATTTACCAGGAAACCAATTACCCACTACCTTTACAATGAGAGTGTATTTTTTTTTAAGAAGAGGGGATATCAAACTTGCTTCTCAGCTCTACCCGGGAGAGAATTTTAATGTTGTCCATTATATCACTGACGAGGGAGATGTTTTTTTATGCCAAATTTTGGCAGAGCAACATTGGGTAAGAGAAAGAGGTTTATCTTTGAGGTATAGAACCCACCAGATAGATCAGTCCAAAGAAGAGAAATAAGGATTCACCCCTATGGCATGTCTAGAACATAGGAATTTTTTGAGAAGTCCCCATGCTTTACGTATTGCAGAGAAAACTTTAGACCTAGAGACCTTCACATCAAACTCCCCCAATAAGATATAAATAAATGGAAAATTAATCCAAGATTTTCCCTTTTTAATGGTGGAATTGACAATATTATTTATAATAAGGATTTTCCATGGTTTATTACCTATAACAACTTTGATGATCCATTTGGATGCCAGAACCATACCTTGTTTCTTGAGGTCTTTAATCCTGAAACTCCCTGAATCCTTTGAGTGCAACACCACTCCCACTTGACATTGTGTCTTTTCCTATTACCAATGCCATCTGGCCACAACACGTCTCTAAGAATATTTTCCAACTTATTATTTTGGTAATTGGCAAACAACCAAGTTGAAGCATAGTATATAGCATGGGATGATAATACCTTTTGTACCACCAAATTATATAGTCTCAAAGTGGAGGGATTATCATTTGAAGGTGTTTTATTTGTTGCTCCTCATTATATCACTTTGGCTTGATTTATTGTGATGGAAATATTCATGGGTTCCCTCCCTTATTTTTCCTTGATAACTATAATGTTAAAAGTGTTGTCAAAACCTAATAAAGTATTGATAGTGTTATCATAAGAATGCCTAAAGTTCACCTTATCTTTCATCTTTTTGGTCTAGTTTTCATTTGATGGTTATCCATTTTCATGATTTATAAAGGAGTTTTGAAAGTTGTGTGATCATCATTATTCATTTGTCCGTCAATAGTGATTTTTCTATTATCAATTAAATCTTGAAAAAATGTTTTAACCTCATACAATCATTTGTTTTTTACCCTTATTTTGATGGTAGTTATAATTGTGCGATTCATTCCATCAAGATGGTTTCACTTGAGGTTCATACTCTCTTTATTATGTTAGTGTGATGATCTTGTTAGCAATAATATTCTTTAGAGAGTCCTCAAGAGATTCTTCAAAGGGTGTGAGCTTTCTCCTTGGTTGAAATAGAGATGGTCTAGTTCTGTTGTTATTTTGGTTATTGTTGGATGAGGTGTTTGATTGGTTGACATTTTTCTCTTGATTATTTGAATTTATAGAAATATAGAAGGCTTTAGGCTTTAGGGTGTTGGAATTTACCACTCCATCATTCACTATATCTTTGTTATTTTTCAACCAAAATTTTGGTTTTTCATTGTTGTTGTTGTTGTTGAAGTTGTTGTTGTTATTTTTTGAGAAAACCTTAATGTCTTTACAAAACTTCAAGTCACCTTTACTTACCTAGGGAATCCTCTATTTTAACATCTTTTCAATAGTTTTATCGAGCATAGGAGAACATTGCATTTGGATATGGAAGTTCATCTCGCTATTCAAGTTGTTGATAAAAATATTCATTTTTTATTCTCAGGTATAATTCGTGGATATTTATCAAAGAATCCTCTCCATCTCTATAGAAATATTAAAAATGACTCTCCATTGTGGTTTTTGGTCTTACACAGGTCCAACATAGTAACCTCCTTTTTTACATGTTGTATGAATATTGATTAACAAATTTTTTCATTAGTTATTCAAAGGCCTTAATACTTAGTGGAAATTTCAAGAAACATTCCATAGCTTGTCCTCCTAGACTCCTTAGGAAAAAACTCATGAGTTAAGTTTGTTCATGAATAAATTCCATACTTAGAGTGAAAATGTCTCTAATGTGGTCCTGGGGGTCATTTGTACCCATGTATTTTTCATACTCTAGGATATCCATGTTTGGTACAAAAGGAACCATATTCAAACTCTTGTCAAATGGTATGAACAAATACCCTCCAAAGTATACCTCTTTGTGGATATTCCTCTTTGAATATCATGAAGTTTTTTTTGGAGATATTGAATGTGTTTATTTAAATAACTTATTGGATTTACCCCATATTCATCTTTTTTTAGTTTTGAGACATCATAATCATGAGGTAATTTAACTCCTAGTTGTGCTAGCGTCATGGAGTATCCCTCTTTGTCTGTTTTGAGTACTCTTTCCAAAAGTATTTTAAACATAGGGATTTTTTGAGCTTACCTTACCTTTTCATCCATTATTTCCTAATCCTCTACATCATTATTTTTATTGTCATTGTTAGCCATAGCACAATCATTCTCTTTTCGCTCCATATTTTATTGATTTCCTTGTGTTTAATCAACTGGTTGAGTCTTTATTTGAAGGGGTATTTATTATAATGTCACTTTACAGTTAGGGTCATTGGATGCTTTGAATCTATAAGACCTTGTCCTTATAGGCATGAAACTATCCTCAAATCACCTCTTAACTTAAGATCCTCTTGAAAGGATTGGTTAAGTTTTGAATTATGATTTAGTTTTTCAAACAAATGATAGACAAAGGTTCCAATTGTGATTTGATCAAACAAATAAAGTGTTTCTAAGAGGATGGAGTCTAATAGGTCTATCCCTATGATAAATACTCTTGACTGACCTTAATTCTTTGGGTTCTAAGAAAAGGACCTACAATCCTTTGATGGTGAACTTTCCAAAATTGGAGATCAAGATGATTTGACAAAACTTGAAAAGTTGAGTTATAATGAGAATCGGTCACCTGTACTATCAGATGTTTTTTTACTTAGATTTTA
The DNA here is from genome assembly GCA_018584345.1 of Thuja plicata. Taxonomy (NCBI): domain Eukaryota; kingdom Viridiplantae; phylum Streptophyta; class Pinopsida; order Cupressales; family Cupressaceae; genus Thuja; species Thuja plicata. Next base: position 2,391,653 of record MU223887.1, read on the forward strand.
TTCTTTATGAGTCAAAATCAACAAAAAATGAAAAGGGGTACCCAACATGTTTTTGAAATTTTCAACAAGTGTTAGGAGGTGTTCTTAGTTTGGATGATTTTATGCAAAATGACTTCAAAATAGTAGAAAATAGTAACACCATTATCCCTAAGTTTCTAAAACATGAAATATATGTTCTCAAACCATTTCCATTGGTATAAAAAAAATAAAACAATTCAAGCAATCTACGTAAGGAAAGTTTTTCTTCAATGTATGAGTTATAGGCCCATGAACTAGGAATTAACCAAACTTGATACTTAGGACCTCCGTGCACTATTCCGCGCTTAGAAAAGGGGTGAGCTACATGTGAATTTGAATGTAATATTATACACTTAATAAGTCCTTCAATTTGTTAGGGAATTATTTTTGGTAATCACCTCCAAAAACCTTTTTCCTCATGACTAGGGTACTCTATATGGTGAGTTGCTTTAGAGGAAAATGCAATTCTCTTACAATATAACTGAAAAACCAAGGATAAAAGGGTAGATTTTCTAATTAACCAATTTCTAGTTATGAATTTGTTTAAAAAATTTGAGTTTATTCCTCATTAAAGAAGCCTCACACCATCATAAAAATGTTTTGCACAATTATGAAGAACTACTAGAGGAGGTTTATTATCAAGATCTTTCTATTTATCACCTCATTAAGGATGAACACATTTTATTTTTAGAGTGGGTTGGAATTCCATGGATTTTGGTTTTATCTCACTTAGGTGGTTCCCTCTCACTGAACCGTTTAAGGTGAATCTCGGGAGGCAGATCCATTATGGATCAAATGCACTTATTGAAATTAAAGATAGAGTTCAAGTGGGTCTAGTATTTTTATCACCCTGTTAAGAGGAGATCATATCCCAACAACATCAAATATCAAGACACATCAGACACGGGATTCATTCTGTGACCTTTTCTTAACTAAGTGGGACCTTTGTGAGTCTGGTATTTTGATCACCCAGTTAAGGGGAGAGCATATCCCTAACACATTAGTCCAAAAACAATTAAGGTCCTTAATTAATATATTTTTTGAATTGAAAAAGTCACCATGCCAATTTCATTGAAATAAAAATTGCCAAACATAAGATTTTAAGGATTTAGAATGCACCCATTTAGCAATTCTAGGTAGTTTGAGAAAATCATAACAAGCTAGCACCAATGGATTAGTATACCATAGTTAGAAAGATAATGAGAATTCAAATCAATAACCAATGTTTATTCATAAGGAGCATTCCTATTAACTATAAAATTATACGTTCCTTGATACTGTTAGACCTGAGATTAGATTACTGAGAGGGAAGGGGGGTGGGAGGGGGTGAATCAGTAATCCACCAAATAAACCAACTTTACAATCACTTAAACTTTAATCACCATTCACAAGATTAATCTTAATAACAACAAAGAAAATCATAAACATCCAAGATCAACCACAAATTTGAGACATAGATTTATCTCATGGAAACCCAAATAGGGAAAATCACTGTGGGGATTAGTACCCACTAAAATGATGTACTCTTATGAAGTACACCCTGTGAGGAGCTTAACCCTGTTAGGAGTTTACAACAACAGTGTTAGGTACTACCTGGTTAAGGTATTTACCTTAGGCTTGTTATAACCTTTACCCTGTTAAGAGTAGCCTTGTTAGAGGACTTAAAACACAAGCTAATGTGTCACCTTTTTAGAGGATTTACAATAAAGATCTATTAGAATCTACCCTGTTAGGGGATTTCACCTATTTTAGCTATTAGGGAACAACAAAAACAACAATGATCTGAAAAATAGCAATACCTCTTCTTGATCAGATCCATTGAAGCACATAATCTCTTCTAAGCATACTTAATTCTTCCCTGGCTTGATTGCAACATGCACTTTACATCGTACTTGCTCAACACATGATCAATGCATTTTGCTTTCAACTTCAGCCATTTTATACTAAACTATTAAGTCCATTTCCTTAATCAAAGCCTAAAATAAAGTTACAAAGCATTCTACTCAAATCAAATGTGCCAAAAAATAATAATAAATGTACAAAAATTATTTCCAAGACCGCGTCCACCTACACAATGATTTAGATATGAAATTGAGCCAAAGAGTCACACATTTTGACTATACACAAACTTCATCTAGAATCTTCTCCACAGCATAACATCAAAGAATGTGATGCCAGATCATCACCTTCAATCATGAATACATGTCACCAAATCATGACTCATTCATTATTAATCACTTTTGCATCAATATCAATCACCGATACAAGATCTACCATTGGTAGAAAAAGAACACAAACACTTAACCTGTTGAATAACACTGTGTCTACTCACTAGTCAAACATCCTTCCCACCCATCACTCAAAGTAGTTTTGATTGCAACTATAGCATCTGAACACTATAAACCACCATATCTTGTGACTGCGCCACAAGATACTTCAGAGATTTGACAAGACATTCAAATTGTCTACCATCTATCATTAATTATTCTAGTAGTTGTACTATTATACACCATTCAATTAAAACTCTCACATAAACTTACTTCAATAGTAATGGTCATGCATTTGACATCCAGAGACATACCTAAGTCTCCCCTAAAGATAGAAACCACAAAAAGTTAATGAAACTCATCATTCATATGCTTACCAACATACTAAGAAAACAAAGTCAATAGTTTACATCAATGACAATATAATATCTGATCATCCTATAATCAAATCACTATGTCATCACCAAAACACACCTACCACCACTGCATTAGATGTGCCAACAATCTCCCCCTTTGGCATTGACGGAAACACTCTCTTCATTAGTAGATTACATCAACATCTTCAACATGAAAAATTATGGAGAAAAATGTTTCCACTTCTATCTTTCACCTATTCTACAATTAATCCTCCTTAAATTCACTCTTTGTCAAACACACATACATATTTACATCTTCACATCTTCTCCCCACACCATCTCCATACATCTTCTACCATTTTGAAAACAATGCCAAAGGTGCCAAATACTCTTGATATATCTATAATAACTAAACAACCAAATAACATCACTTCATAGACTTCTCCCTCCAAGGAGTAGCCTCACAAAATCAATCCACACACAAAAATATTTAATGAATACACTAGGACTGATGCAACTTCATCTTCTTTTAATTAAGAGAAGATAGAGGAATGACCCCTAACCTACCTCTTAGATACTCAAAAGTATCCTTAGGCAATGATTTAGTAAAAATATTAGCAACCTACTCCTTAGTTGGAACATACTCCGATATTACTTCCTTTTCATGTACATGTTCTCTAAGAAAATGATATTTGATAGCTATATGCTTAGTCTTAGAGTGCATCACCAGGTTCTTTGAAATATTAATGGCACTTGTATTGTCACAACAGATAACCACCATTTCAGTTACCTTGTCCTGAATTCCTTCCAAAATCTACTTAATGCATAGTATTTGAGTACAATTAATTGCAACGACAACATACTTAGCTTCATCTATTGATTGAGATATACAATTCCACTTCTTACTTGTCCAAGATACAAGCTTATCTCTGAGAAATAATACACCTCTACTTGTGCTCTTTTGATCATCAACATTACTTACCTAATCAACATCAGTAAACACATTCAAAGAAAAATCACCTTTATGTCCATACCAGAGACCATAATCTTTAGTCCCCTTAAGATATCTAAAGATTCTCTTCAATGCAACCATATGAGATTCCTCACGATTAGAAGAAAATCTAGCTACTAATCCAACTACTTGTGGTATATCCAGTCTACTATGTACAACATACTATATCTTACCGATCATGGACCTGTAAAGTGTCTCATCCATTTCTTTAGAATCATCTTCCTTTGATAGTTTTCAATTGGTTACCATAGGGGTACCAATTGGTTTTGAGTCCTTTAGTCCAAAAGTCTTTAGTATTTCTCTTACATTTTTGGACTGACTTATGCAGATACCATCTTTCATTTGTTGAATTTGTAATCCAATGAAGAATTTGATCTCACAAATCATAAACATCTTGAATTCTTTCCTCATCTCATCTTCAGATTATTTTCTCATCTCTTCATTGCCAATAAAAATGATAACAGCTACAAATATCTCTACAATTATAAATCTATCATCTTTCTCAGTCTTCAAATACACATTGGTGTTATCACTTGTTCTGACAAACCCAATTTCAATAAGATATGAGTGAAACCTCTTATACCATGCTCTAGGTTCTTGTTTCAATCCTTACAAAGATTTTTATAATCTACACACCATGTTCATACCTTAAGAATTAGAAAATCCTTTAGGTTTCTCAATATATACCTCTTCTTCAAAAATACCATTAAGAAAAGATGACTTAATATCCATTTGATATACCTTGAATCCTTTGTAAGCAGCACAAGAAAGCACTATTCTCACACCTTTGAGTCTATCCATAGGAAAAAAAATTTCACCATAGTCCATACCTTCCTCTTGTGCATATCCTTTTTACACCAATCTTTCCTTTTTGCTTACCACTTCACCAGTCTCATCCATCTTGTTTCTAAAAATCCACTTCGTAATAATCACATTCTTGTCCATCCATCTAGGCAATAATGTCTAGATTTTATTCCTCTCAATATGTTCCAATTTTTTTTCCATGGCTTTCACCTAATCTTCATCTTTCAATGCTTCCTTCACTATTTTGGGCTCAAATTAAGATAACAAACATGTACCTTCTCTTATCTTTCTTCTAGTTAATATACCTCCATTTCTGTCGCCAATAATTTGATCAGGTGAGTGATTCAACTTTATATACTTAGGAAATACCGGTTCGGTTCTAGGATTTTCTTCAACTCTTTGTATATGTTTTTGTTCATTGACATGTCTTTCCATCGGTTTGTATGTAGTTTCATGATTCGCTGATTGTACATAAACAAACCCATGATAGTCTTCAGGTTCCTTCTTGCCAGATTCATCATTTTACTAGAAAATTCATCTATTATGATACTAGGACTTTCCACTATCTTTTTTGTTATTAGTTCAGGCACTTGCAATATTTTCTCTTAGAATAATATCCTAAGAACATCCCCTCATCACTTCTTGGATCAAAATTTCTAGACTTTTCATGTCTTTTAATGTAACATCTACTCCCAAAGATTTTGAAATAATTAACACACGGTGTTCTAAGATACCACAACTCATAGGGAGTTTTGTTTGTACCTTTCTTAATTTTAACTTTGTTCAAAGTGTAAACTATAGATCTCACCACTTCTCTTCAATATGTATGAGAAACACCTTTATGAATCGTTAATTTCCTAGCACAATCATTGATATATCTATTTCTTCTTTTAGCAATACCATTTTGATGAGGTATTCTAGGTGCAGACATCTGTCTTTTAATTCCATTTTCTTCACAATAAGTAGTAAAATCATGTGAAGTAAAATCACCTCCTCTGTCAAATCTAAGACATTTCAGAGTCTTACCGATCTGCTTCTCCACTTTGGATTTATAGATCTTAAACATGTAAAAAGTTTCAAATTTGTCCTTTAAAAAAATAATCCACATCATTCTAGAAAAATCATCAACAAATAACATGAAGTATCTATCAGCATAGTAGCTCCTAGTTCTCAATGGACCACATAGATCGGTATGAACTAGATCTAAGATATTTTCAGAAGAATAATTTTTTGCTGATAAAACTAGAACTAGTTAACTTCCCAAGCTAACATTCTTTGCACATTACATTGTATGGTTTTACTAGGTTGGGAAAACCTCTCACTAACCTCATCTTATTAACTTTGATCAAGTTATCAAAATTTACATGTCAAAACCTCTTATGCCATAAAAAATTATCTTCAACCTTAGCAATCAGAAAAATCTTACTAGTAGAATTCATATGGAACATGTTACCTCTAGTTTGTTCACCGGTAGAAATCAATTCTCCTGATTTGCCAATAATTCTGCATATACCTCCATTTAACTCCAACTTGAAATATTTCTTATTTAACTAATAAACACTTAACACATTGTATCTTAAATCATCAACCCAATAAACATCATCACAAATAGTATTATCATTCAAATCAATAGATCCTTTAAATTTCACTAAACAGGGAGCATAATTTCAAAACCTTATAGGGCCTCCATTAGATTCCTCCAACTTGATGAACTTGATTTTATCACTGGTCATGTAATGAGTGCACCCACTATTAATAATCTAGTTACCACTATGATTCATGTTAGAAACCAAAGATTCCTCACATTCTTCTAAGGGATCTTCCTTAACTGCAACAAACACAATTTCTTCTTCATCTCTTCCATCATATTCCTCATTGGTCACACCTTTCTCAGCTAGGCATTGGGCTTTCTTGTTCTTATCCTTGAATCTTCTTGGATTTTCTTTCATGACCTTTTTAGGGCATCTAGATGCAATAAGTCTAATTTTTTTACATGTAAATAACTTCAAAGACAACTTACCCTTGTATTTATCTTTCCCTCTAGGAAAACTTCTAGCAATCAAAGCTTCCAATTCCTCCTGATATCTTTCTTCAGATAAGATAGATTCATAGTCATTAGAGTGACATACTGAAGAACTTTTAGACATCTCCTTTCCTTTCCTAGATGGTGCAAGAGTAAACAATGACTTGAAAGAAGCTTCAACTTTAGGTATACTATCATCATAATTACTTAAATCAAATGCAATTAATTTCCATATTAATGCATCTAGACTAACAGTAAAAGTTCCTAAAGATTTAAGCTCTTGAATAGCTGAAACCCTAATAATATACTCAGGTAATAAAGATCTTAAACATTTTTCTTACCACTTCCTCCAGAGTAATTTTTAGTGGCGAATATTCACCTTTTAGCGAATCTTGGGAAATGTTTTTGGCGGAATTGGTGAATCACACATGGTACACAGTGGCCCCAATTGCCCAATCTTGACATGGTAACAGTTAAATATTCATTGGAATCTCCAATAAGATTTTCCGTTTGACGAGGTTGACCAATATGTTTTCCTTTAATCAATATGACGTGGTTCTTTTAACGGTCTCTTATTCTCCAAGGGTATTAATTATGAATTGCATATAAAATTTAAAATAACCAAATGGTTTATATTGTTATCTTAACCATGACCTATTTTGCCACCCATTAATTAATTGTTATATAGACCACGACCTATTTCTCCAATCGTTAATTAATTTTTATATTGACCATGACCTATTTCGCCAATCGTTAATTAATTATTATATTTACCACGACCTATTTCACCAAACATTTGTTAATTCCTACATTCAGGTCGACACATTTTTTCCAAAAGCCCAGGCATTAAAAAAATGGAAATTTGAATCATGGATTGATATAGATTAATAAGAGATTTGTTAGTCTTTTAGTTTTCATGTCCCATTACAAAATTTTGGAGGTCTAGATTTACAAATAAAAATCTTGCAACTGTAAACAAATGCTTCAACATTTCAGAGAATCAGAATTCAGAGGAAGCTGGACCAAGGTAAGCAATTATTTGTTCACATTTCACAGTATTGCTACTAATTTCCTAGTGACTAGTGAGAGGTCAAGATGTCAGATAAGGGTGACTATCCTGCTACTGCAGGGATTGAGATGTCAAGGGAGGTTGAACTTGAGACACAGACTTCTCACTGTGCTCAGAGTAGTGAAGGGATTGGAAAGATAGACAAGGGTAAGACTCCTTATCGTTGGGGCAGTGAAGGGAAGGGTAAGACTCCTCAGGGAAGTGAAGGGTCTGGGAGGCCATCAAAGCACCCAAAAATTAAAGATACTACCATAAAGGCTTTCTTTGGAGTTGGAAATTTTTCTGCTCCATCAACTTCAGAAATTGCAAGTGCAAAAGCCATTTACAGTAGCTCACCAGTACCACTACAACAAGCTGGGGTTGTCATTGAGTTAAATAAAAATAAAAATGCATCAAATGAGGATAACAATGGTGGCATGAAAGAAGATGTTATAAGGGATACAAAAAACTAGTTGGATGAAAATGCTAGCAATGAAGATAATAATGATATTGGTAGGAAGAAAAGAAAAAAGGAAGTAAAAATGGGGCAGGAGTGGGAAATGACAAGAAAATTTAAGGTTGATTGGGAAGAAAAGTAATGGTTTATTGAACCATTCCTAAACAATGATGAACAACCAACATAATTCAGGTGTAAGATTTGTACCTGGAAAAATAAAAGAGAGAAGAAGTTACAGCTAAAGCTTGATACTATAGAAAAGCATACTGGTAAGGCTTATGAAAAATAAATGATACACGGACAAGAAATATCAGTAGTGAGATGGAAATCAAAGGAAGAATGTCTTCATGTTAAGTATGCCATAGAATATGAAGAACATAACAAGAGAATGACAAAAATTGCTAGTAATGAAATTCCAATCAAGACTGGGTTTAAACATGCAACCAATGAAGAAAACCTCGCAAAGACCGTTCAAATGAGTGTTGTTTTTCATATTATGTCTAGAGGGCGTCCCATGAGAGACTTCTCAGAATATGGTAATTTATTATCATTTTTGAGAGTTCCTCACTATCCTATGTCACATTGGTCAACAAATGTTGGATGGGAAATAGCAAATTGTCTTTCTGAGGTGGAAAATATAAATTTATAGGAGAAAGTAAAACAATCCAAATTCATTTCATTATCCATTGTTGAAGTTACTATAGTAGATAACACTGCTTGGGTTTGTATGCATGTGTATACAGTAAAAGAACATGTACATCTACTGTGTGTTCATAAAATGAGGGGCAATTCAACAACAAAAAACTTATATTTTGAATTGAAGAATGCTTTGAATGAAGTTTTGGGTATGGATGATTTGACAATTGGAAAGAAGTTAGTGTGTGTTGGAGCTGATGGAGCTATAGTAATGCAAGGCCAAAGGAATGGTCTTTGTGCAAGATTACAAACTAGTATTGCACCTTACATGCTTGGTATACATTGCATGACCCATTGAATTAATTTAGCATATTAAATTGTAAGCAATTTTCCTACAGTGTCAAAATTTGAAGATCTAGTTCGAGAGATATACTCTTACTTCTGTAGAAGTCCTAAATGTTTTGCAGAATTTAAGATTTTCTCAGAGGGAGTAACACTAGGAAAAACATTTCTCAACAATGTTGAGACCAGATGGATATCTTTGCATGGACAAGTAGAAAGAGTTCTAATATAATATCAATCCTTTATCAAACTAATATATGAGCAACGCCTCACAGTAGACAAAGCTCTTGATTTGTTACATAAGTTAAGTGATATAGAGACTCTATTAAATTTAGCCAGTCCTCTCCCCATGCTGATTTTAATGAAAATACTTGTTAAGAAAGCCCAAGACAGGACTATGTATATCCATGAGTATAGCAATTTACGTAGAATGACATGCATTGCCCTAGATTGTGTGTACTCAGATATGACAATAATTCAAAGCCCAAATTTTTTCAGGTGGCAGACAATTACAGATTTGAATCGTGTTGAGAATTTTTTACAATTTAATGTAAAAAATGATTTATGTGTGTTGTGAAAGGATATGAAATACCAATGTTCCAATCTAAAATTGGAAAGCAAGGCAGACTACTTCCAGTTAAAAGGGCTGATTTCGATAGGATTGTTAAATCTGTTAGTGATAATTTGAAGTCAATTTCCTACCAACTTTCAAGTGAGATTCATGAAAGATTCCCTTGAGAATAAATTCTTGAAGCCATGGGTTGTGTGTTTCCATATTTTTGGAAAAACTTTGGAGATAAACAAACTGATGCACATATCTTTTATAAAAATATTGATGAATTGATCAGAGAGTTTTCAAAACATGCATATTCCAATGGATAACCAATTGAAGGAATTTTAGATTCATCTAATCTTAAAAAATAATGTAGATAATTTGCATCATGTATGAAATTGCAGATAAAAAACTTGGAGAATCCATTTGAACCGGGTACAATAACCAGGCTTTGGAAAAGGATAGAGAAGAGTGAAGTATTGCGTGATTCAATATCAGATTATTTCAAACTTGTTGATTTATGTCAAACAATGATATTGGGGTCGATGGAAGATGAAAGAGTTTTTAGTGCATTGGGGTTTTTGAAATCAAAGATCAGAAACAAACTAGATAGAAATTTGGAAACTTGCTTGATGCTGTTTGTTACTCAGTACAATGTTAGAGACTTTCCTTATGATAAGGCATTGGAAATTTGGAATTCCATGCGTGAAAGACAAGGGATTTTGAACACTTCAAAACCTGGTGGTACTGGTGCTATTACTAGTTCTGAGACAAATGATGGATCTTGGTCCTAGACTTAGAATTTTTTGATTTTGAATACCCAACTCAGAATGAAGAAGAAGCTCTTGCTACTAGTCAATTTCAGGAGCTAGATTCCATGTGGGATATAGAAGCTGCAGACTACTCACTAAGTGAGTGAAGTGATTTAGAATTATCAATTAGCATTCAAATTTCGGTTAATAGGTATTTATACAATGTATACTTATTACCTTTTAGTTATTACTGTATGTGTTGGAATTAAATATTGACAATTTGATCATATTACAAGTAATAAGTATTGTTCATGATTTTTTTTAATTTGAATTCAGATTTTTGTAATTTGAATTTTTATTATTGTAATTTTTGATTTGAATTCATTATTTTTGTAATGTAGAATGTTCATTAAATTTGAAGTATATACTATAATCATATAATTATTAATGTCCTTTTTTCCTCACTATAAAGTGTAAACGCCTCGACCCTCAATGCCTCATAGTCAAGCAACCATGTTAATATGCTATTTCAAGAATAAAGAATCAAGATTCAAAACTTAAGCTAGCGTGGTTCCAAAGTTACATAAACAGTTCATCTAACCCTATCTCAACTTTGCTACATGTAAATTAGAGGTCTTTGGAACCCTTCCAAAGCTACGGTGACGGTCTTCTTAACATCTCCACTATCATATAACCTTGCAAAGTCCTGCACAAATCCTTTCATAACATCTCAACTGTTTAATCTTGTAATTGATTAACATTTTCTAAGTTACGCCAATCCACCAAATGCTTCATCGCAACTTCATAACCGCCAACACTAATGGCCAACAAACCCTCGTGAAGATCTGTAACTACTTGATAATTACTATCGTAGGTTTAGAACTATCCCTGAAAAAGTGACAAATATTAATCCGACCATTGAAACATGTCATAGTCCATTCCTCAGCACTTTCCACGTGGCATGTAACTAACTGTCACTTTCAACACTGTTACACACTGTCACTTAAAAACTTTTAACTAACTATCGCTTTAATTCAAAATTTATGCACGCCATTAGTTGGGAGTCCCTCAGATGTTCGGAACCCATCAGGCCATCACCATCCTAACCACTTAACCATTGAGAAGTTATGAAACAAACTGACATTACTTCAAAATATTTTCGGTGGTCAGAGCTTCCTAATTTCCTAGAAATTGTCAATTTATTATTTATCATACTCATTAGTCATTCCTGAATCCTAATTTCCTAATACAAATCATTTACTTAATTCCATAATTCCTTGAAGAAAAAGCATTTACTTAATTTAATAATTCCTAAATTTCTAATTTCCTAAAAGCAAATATTAATATAATAATATGACATTTTACATTATTACATTCAATTTTAAACAAATTGCAACTGTGATCTTGAGCTCTTTACAAAATTACACGGGCACATAAAATTACAAAATATCCTTGTATTAAATTCCTTGAAATTTATACATCAATGATCAAGATTCAATGATCATAGTACCACAGACTTCTATCACAAAATTACAAAATATCCATGTATTAACTTCCTCAAAATTTATACATCAAATTCAATGATCAATGATCATAGTACCAAAGACTTCTATCAAAAAATTACAAAATATCCTTGTATAATTGTATTAACTTCCTTGAAATTTATACATCAATGTTAATGATTACTGATCATAGTACCAGAGACTTCTATCACAAAATAAAAACTAACATTGGTAAACAAGCTTGGAAATAGTTATAAGAGCGACAACTGGCAGCCCAAATTCTTAAGAATCAGTCTTGGTTTGCACCAAAGGTGTATCCATAGTAAGTGAACCGCAAAGATAAGATACTCTTTGAATTAACTAACCTCCCTCTATTGTCTCTTCATCTAATACCAAAACTATCTCAACTACTTCCATCATCCATGTCAATGTGACAAGGCTTGAATCTCTCCAATTTTTTCCCACACAACAATTTCCCTCTTTGATGGCCAAGTTATCACTCTAACTATATCCAAGTCTTTAAGGCATTTGTTCCACTTGGCATCCATTATGGATTGAGATTCAGTAACAAAATTATTCATGTCAATCTCCTACTTGTACAATTCATCCACAACTTCAAAAAAAAGTTGAAATGTTAGCATCTCCAACAAAATAAGAATCCACCTTACTAGCATCCAAAATTTGGTTTAAAGAATCAACCCACTCCTACCAGTCCTTCAACTATTTCTATCTGTCGACAATAGCAGGGATATATCCTTCAGACTCTTCAGCGAAAAAATTTATCTTTGCCTGAATGTTTTTTAACTTGCCATTGAAAAATGAATACAAATCCTTTACTAATAACACCATTTCCTTAACATCAATTATTTTGTCAGGTAACTCCATTTTTTTCCCCATTAGTAAAATTAACCTCTCAAAGAATTGCAAGTGTGGGCCCCAAGTATTAAATAATAGGGTTAGTACAGACAAGGAATTAGAACATTGATATTCTCCCCCCTACAAAGAAATGAATGTGATATGAATGATTTGAGACTTCCCTTTTAAAACATTTACTCTGTACAATAACACCTTCTTCAACGTCTCCTTTTCAGTAATTCTAGTATCAGCAGGTTGATCAACGTCCATTATTATGTTTTCTGTTGCAAGTTCTAGAGCTAAGCCCCCCTCTATAAATTCCCTGGACTGATTTTCAAACAATTTTTTTATCTTTTACCTCCTTCATAGTCTTATCTAGGACAAAATTCTTCTTCAGGTCCTCTTCAAACTTTTTCCTAGTTGACACATAATCTTTGAATTTCCTTGCTAGCCTGTTCTCTAAGTCCTCAAGCACTGCCTTATTCATGGAGGATGCATGTTGTAGGATATTTTATATCTATGATCCTATAGTGTCCTACAACCTCCATATTAATTGGCTACCCTATGTTGTGTCTTGGATGTCAACCAATCTGGGATAATTAGATTCTGGGGCCACACACCATACTTCTAGTGTCTTACTATCCATATTGAATCCAAAACCCCTATGTAGTTCATCAAGGCCAAAAGCTTCCTAAGCTAAAAATTTATCTTGCTTCTTGATTTGGTCAATTAAGAATGAGGACTCCACGTCCCATCCAGGTATCAACAACATGCCACTTCTCTTCACAAGATCTCTTGCCTCCTCCACAGTCAACGTTTCACTATTGGGATCATACACCTATAATTTTTCAATCATTTCGACAGTCTTTTCCTATGATTCCTCTGGTTTAAAAGACAATATTAATTCATGCTTCTTAACTCTAAAGAGAAAACTTTTAAACTCATCAGACCTGATGAATTCATCATCATCTATAAATTCTTTAGCTTGGATGACCTTGTCATCCAATCTAGCTGCAACCAATTCTAACTCATCTAGGGTCTTTTCTCTCTCTTCTGCTTGTGATGCCAATTTTTTTTTTTTTTTGTCTTAAGTCAAAAAATTAATTCCAATTACCTGGAAGGATTTGTAGTGCCTTTTCATTTTCCTTTGGTGGTACATTCATCAAATTTTGTTTCTTTGATGACCCCTGCTTAGATGTGGATGGCTCAACTTGTTCTATTTCTACCATAAACACCACATCAGGTTCAACTTCCTCAGTGTTTATTCTATCCTCCTCCTTCTCCTTAGGGATGTCTGAAAATTTAGACATAATATATTCATAATTCTCTATACACATGTCAATTATTGGCATGTATTTGAGATCAGGAAAGAAATGGGGGAAGGTAGGGTCTGCCTTTTTCAATTCTTCCTCTACCCTTAAAATATTTTTCCATTTAAGGGTTTTATCCTCACAGATATCTTCACTGAGCACATTTCTAATAATATCCTCATCTTCCATAGGCTGATTTTGAGCCAAATTATGATTCCTCATTTCTCTCAATGCCCCTCTAATGAAGTCTTCAGGGTCATACATCCTTGCTTTAGCACAAGGCAATCTGAATTGTCTTAGGAACTCATGGATTTGATCCATAACATCTTTACCTATAGAGAAATACCCTATTTGGAACCTCCTTACAAGAAAGGTTCCCTTATGTCTTTTAGGGCCCAAGTGTTCTCTATCCATCATGATAAGCTGCCACATGAATTCTACTATTGCCAATATTTCTGGGACATATTTTGGCAGTAAGTGTGGAGGTTGAGGGCAAGCATACACTCTTATAATAGAAAAATTCTTAAAACAAACATATCACCCCAATTGTGGTTAATTTCATTGTCAATTTTTAATGCTAGGGGTCTAAGCAATTTTCCACTTAGTAAAGGAAATCTATTCCTCACAATACCTAACATGTTCATTATTGGATCCACAAAATCACTATAAAAAACAATGAAATTAGAGAAATGGTGACTTCTATCCCATAACACGGTCTAGAGCTGAAGTGGAATAGTTCCTCCTACATTATCCATCTCATTGATGAAATTTGGGTTGATGTAGCCAATATTGCAATAGAGGACCAGGTGCATCAACATTGAGTAGTGATTGAACTTGAAGCTTTTCAAATCAGTCTTTGTTGTCATCAACTCAGTGTGCATTACATTGATTATGTTCCCCACATAATCAAACTCCTTGTTGGTGTACAGGTCCTAAACATCTGTAGCCATGACATAAATGTCAGGAGTCTTTGTCAAACCTTCATCTATTTTGATAAATTTTCTTAGACCATAGATGGTATTCTGGAAATAGGAAAAAAAATCTCAGTATCAAATGAATATGCAACCTTCTTCGGCAATAAACCTGCCTCTTTAATTTATCTAGTAATATGCTTCCTCATAATCCTTCTAGTGTAGTAACTTTTCTGTCTATGAAATAGGTCCCCCTCTTCTACTAGGTCAATATCCACGCTCATAGGTCCCTCAAGGTTGAAATATTGAATAAAAGTTGCTCTGTCTAATATGGAGAGTATAGACTTGTCCTACTTGTGGATATCTTGTGTCACTGGATTGTATGCTTCAATTAGCACTTTCATGAGGTCTATATCCAAAAACACCTCAGGTACTATCAAATTTCCCAAGTTCCTATCACATGGGTTTGAAATAGGAGGGGATATCAATCTATTGTTATAGAAATACATGAAGAGATGATACCTAGTTGTGTTTGGGCAGATAGCATCCCTATAGAATGCATAAGTGTCCCTCCATTCATAAGTGTTAGCTGATTAAAAATTTGAGGATCTAGGCAACAATTTCATCCATTCTTCAGCATATATGTTTGACCTCTTTGTTATTGAAGGAAAACTCTTTCCCAGTTCTACAAAAACATCAGGAGACCCTTTTTCTGCCATTCTTTATGTATACTAAACTCTAAGTAGTAAGCTACTTTTATGCACTTAAAGGTTTCAACTCTATGTTGCTCTTCGACTTTGAAAATTATGGATGCTCTATGAAGTGTGAACTGTCTTTAATAACTAATAAGAAACTCACAACCAGCCACTTGGCCACCTACTCTATTAAAAATTAAAATCTCATCAAGCGCACATGCACAAAATTAGTAATTACCTTTTTTCTTCTTCAGAAAAGTGTCACTGTCAATTGTCACTTCCAACATAAATTTGGCAGTGATCTAAGAGGAAATAATTGGCATGTTGCCGAAGTTACACTAACAGTACATCTAACCCTAGGTCTCTATCTCAACTTTGCTAAATTTATACAAAAACCGCCATCACAAATGACCAAGAAACCCTAACAAATCTCTGCAAACATTCCATTCTCTCGCACTTTCCACATGGCATTCAACTTAATCTCACTTTTCAACACCTTACAAAGTTACACACAAAGTTAGTCGGGACTTCAAAACCCCTAACCATCATAAAAATTTAACCGTTTAGAAGTTATGAAACAGCCAGCGTAACTTCGTAACCCATCACCATCAACTAATTCCAATTACCTAGCAGGATTTGTAGTGCCTTTTGCTTTTCCTTTTGTGCTACATTCATCAAATTTTGTTTCTTTGATGGTCGCTGCTCAGATGTGGATGGCTTAGCTTTTTCTATTTCTACCATAAACACCACATCAAGTTCAACTTCCTCAGTGTTTATAATATCCTCCTCCTTCTCCTTAGGGATGTCTAACAATTTAGACATAATATATTCATAATTCTCTATACACATGTTAATTATTGGCATGTATTTGAGATCAGGAAAGAAATAGGGGAAGGTAGGGTCTGCCTTTTTCAATTCTTCCTCTACCCTTAAAATATTTTTCCATTTAAGGGTTCTCTCCTCATTGATATCTTCACTGAGCACATTTCTAATAATATCCTAATCTTCCATAGGCTAATTTTGAGCCAAATTGTGATTCCTCATTTCTCTTAATGCCCCTCTAATGAAGTCTTTAGGGTCATACAGCCTTGCTTTAGCACAGGGCAATCTGAATTGTCTTAGGAACTCATGAATTTGGTCCACAACATCTTTACCTATAGAGAAATCCCCTATTTGGAACCTCCTTACCAGAAAGGTTCCCTTATGTATTTTAGGGCCCAAGTGTTCTCTATCCATCATGATAAGCTGCCACATGAATTCTACTAATGGCAATCTTTCTGGCACATATTTTTTTAGTAAGTGTGGAGGTTGAGGGTAAGCATACACTTTTATAACAGAAAAATTCTTAAAAAAAGCATATGACTCCAATTGTGGTTAATTTCATTGTCAATTTTAAATGTTGGGGGTCTAAGAAATTTTCTAACTAGTAAAGGAAATCTATTCCTCACAATACCTAACATGTTCATTATTGGATCCACAAAATCACTATAAAAAAACAATGAAATTAGAGAAATGGTGACTTCTATCCCATACCATGGTCTAGAGCTGAAGCAGAATAGTTCCTCCTACATTATCGGTCTCATTGATGAAATCTAGGTTGATTTAGCCAATATTGCAATAGAGGATCAAGTGCATCAACATGGAGTAGTGATTGAACTTGAAGCTTTTCAAATCACTCTTTGTTGTCATCAACTCAGTGTGCATTACATTGATTATGTTCCCCACATAATCAAACTCCTTGTTGGTGTACAGGTTTTGAACATATGTAGCCATGAAATAAATGTCAGGAGTCTTTGTCAAACCTCCATCTATTTTGATAACTTTTCTTAGACCATAGATGGTATTATGGAAATAGGAAAAAAAATCTTAGTATCAAATGAATCTGCAACCATCTTCGGCAACAACCCTACCTCTTTAATTTATCTAGGAATATGCTTCCTCATAACCCTTCCAGTGTAGTAACTTTTCTATCTATGAAACAGGTCCCCCTCTTTTGCTAGGTCAATATCCATGCTCATAGGTCCCTCAAGGTTGAAAGCTTGAATAAAAGTTGCTTTGTCTAACATGGAGAGTATAGACTTGTCCTACCTATGAAAATCTTGTGTCACTGGATTGTATGCTTCAATTAGTGCTTTCATGAGGTCTATATCCAAAAATACCTTAGGTACTATCAACTTTCCCAAGTTCCTGTCACATGGGTTTGAAATAGGAGGGGCTCTCAATCTATTGTTATAGAAATACATGAAGAGATGATACCCTGTTGTGTTTGGGAAAATAGCATCTTTGTAGAATGCATAAGTGTCCCTCCATTCATAAGCGTTAGTTGATTGAAAATTTGAGGAGCCAGGCAACAGTTTCATCCATTATTCAATGTATATGTTTGGCCTCTTTGTTATTGATGGTAAACTCTTTCCTAGTTCTACATCAACATCAGGAGACCCTTGTTCTTCCATTCTTTATGTATACTAAATACTAAGTAGTAAGCTACTTTTTTGCACTTAAAGGTTTCAACTCTCTGTTGCTCTTCAACTTTGTAAATTATGGATTCTCTGTGAAGTGTGAACTGTCTTTAATAACTAATAAGAAACTCACAACCAGCCACCAGGCCACCCACTCTATTAAACATTAAAATCTCATCAAGTGCACATGCATGAAATTAGTAATTACCTTTTTTTAGAAAAGTGTCACTGTCAACTGTCACTTCCACCATAAATTTGGCAGTGATCTGAGATCAAATAATTAGCGTGTTACTAACGATACATCTAACCCTAGGTCCCTATCTCAACTTTGCTAAATTTATACCAAAAACCGCCATAAAAAATGACCAAGAAACCCTAACAAATCTCTTCAAACATTCCATTCTCTGGCACTTTCCACATGGCATGGATGTTACTCTCACTTTTCAACACCTTACAAAGTTACACACGAAGTTAGTCGGGACTTCAAAACCCCTAACCATCATAAAAATTTAACCATTTAGAAGTTACGAAATAGCCAAGCGTAACTTCATAACCCATCACCACCATAAAACCTTAACCATTGAGAAGTTACGAAATAGCCAGGTGTAACTTTGGAACCCATCACCATCAAAATAAATTAACCATTGAGAAGTTACGAAATAGCCAGGTGTAACTTCAGAGCTTGGAGTGGGTTCCAAATTTCCATGTGCCATGTAGGATTTAGATTTCAGAAGCATCAGACTTATCATTCAGTTAGTGAAGTGAATCATGATTTAGCATTATATACTAGTTAATAGGTATTTATAATTTTATACAGAATCAAAGTTCACACTCACAGATACTTCAAAGTTCAAGTTAATTAATAATTACAATTTACATATTTTTCAATTTATAAAACTATTGTTCAATTTCATGATTCACGTAACATGTTACTGAACTGTATAAGTATTGACTATTTAGTATTGAAATTTGAAGTATTATTAAATAATGCATAAAAATAAAAATAGTAACACTATTTGAAAAAGAGTCTTTTAGTTCTCATATGTATACAATATTACTATTAAATTCAAAAACCGGTATTAGTTATACATAATACTGGTAACTGAATCACTGATTGAGATTCACTGAGTGACTGAAGTTCTGAACAGTTGTGGTTTCCTAAAAGGAGAAGCCGTATGCACCCTAAAATGGTCACCTAGACTTTGGGCCCCATTTATCATTTTATCAATTTATCAATTTCCTGAATCAATGCTTTGCAATATTTTCAATTCAAATCAATTTCCTTGATCAAATTGTAATTAATTCAATTATTCAATTATTT
>MU223887.1:2423483-2478573 GCA_018584345.1 Thuja plicata
ATATTGCAACTTCTCTCTTCTTGTCTCATTCTTCTTGCATTCATGGCTCCTCATGTAGATTAGATTCATGTTTATTTTCATAGATTAATCTTTCATTTGTATTTCCTTTCATAGATTTAGCCATGCACTGTTATCATTTAGATTAATTTTCTTTCATGCATTGTTATCATATAGAGTATATCTCATTTTCATGCATTTGAATCTCTCATTTCATGGTGTACTTTCATAGGCACTAACTAGGTCAAATTTGAGGGCCTCTATTTCATATCTTTACACTCCATGACTAGAGAGCTATGGATCGATATTTGAGGCCTCATTCTTGAGCAACCTTGGATGGAATGATTCATAGAAGTGTGTCAAAATTTTAGTACACAGAAGCAACAATCTTCCAATCATTTCCAAAACCAAAATGAAAAGTACATTCAAATTTCGTATTTAAAAATTACAAGTAACAAAATTTTTCCTAAGATCCATTGAACTTTCAGAAGAAATTAAAAAAGCCTAGTCTGACAGTCCGACAATCGACTCCTACATATCCTAATACTAATAGAATAATAGTAATTTGTTAATATGTTATAATATAATCTATAATATGATAATACTATCCACAAAGAAAAAAATATTAGTCGATGCGTAGACCAGCAAATAACTAGATCATCTCCTCCTAGAACCCCTCCTGTTCGAAGCCATGATTGTCAAAAATGGCGGGCATCTCCGCCTTGTCATGTTATACTTTGAGTTTGAACATGTCGCTTTGGTATCCGTCATAACTAGTAGCATGATCCCATGCTGCAGACATAAGATGACTGAGGACATCCTACTGAATCTCCTCCTCCATATCCAAATTTGGTTGGTTAACAGGTTCTGGGTTCCCATTTGATGATCCCTTAGCTACTGGAAGATACATCCTGTCATCCAAGATTCCAAATTTAGAAATTTAGAAAGCACCCTATGTTCTATAATTTCACTACCGAGGATTATATAAAGAAAATAATCACCAACTTTCCAGCCGCAATAAATTTTGAAGGAATGTTTCACTTAAGGTGGCTTGCCTTGAAAAGGGAAATTAATGAATATCGATAAATAAAAATTGTAGACATTTGTATCCTAAGTAACTTGGATCCAAAGTCGAAAAGAAAAATAATGAATGTTGATGATCACAACTCATATCCCATAAAATTATCCCTTTTTAATGTCTAATCAAAATCTTGGCCTGGATTATGAACTACTCAAGTTACACAAGCTGCCAGCATGTCCTCGGAACCACCATATCCTAGCTATAATTTTAAATTTTGAACTAACAACTTGGCAGCTACATTAAATTTTGAAGGAATGTTTCACGTAAGGTGACTTGACTCCAAAAATTAAAAATAATGAATGTTTACAAATCACAACTCATATCTCGTACAAATTATCCTTTTTAATGTCTAATCAGAATCTTGGCATCATTAAGTCTCATTAATTACAGTTTGCACTTTAGTGTTCAATGTCACTGTAACTTTGCGGTGAAGTTACGCAGACTGCCAGCGTGGCCTCAGAACCCCCATATTTTAGTCATGATCATAACTTCCGAAGTCACACACTGTCAACTTGTCCTTTACGTATCTTCATGGCCTTCAAATCCAAACTTCCAACATAACCACTGAAGTCACGCACACCATCAACTTGGCCATTACATATCTTCGTAACTATCAACATCGACCATGTTAGCATTTTTTCTTGTTGAATCACTGTATAGCTTATCAAGCTTGACTCTTAGACTCCCAATTCCAGATTCATACAGGGAAAAAGCTAATTAACAAGGATATAATCCTTCTACACTTCTTGGACTTAGGAAAGCTAACCTTATGATTCACTCTTCAAGGAATCAGTAAAATGAATTGTACCTTTTGAATATGATCAAACATGAATATTCTTAGTAACATAAATGTAAAGATTAATTTGATTTATGATTGATGATGAGAACTATTTATCAGAAGTTAGACTAGTGCCTAATCTTGGGCAAGGATCCCAATGAGATGTAAATCCATAGAAAATCAATTAATAAGAACACAAATAAAATCCCAGACAGAGTGCCTTACAAACTATCTTCTCATTCTCACATCCATGTATCAAATTTTCATACTAATACCTAGCCCTCTAGAATTACTCACAAGACTAACTCCCTCCTTGAAGGAAAATTACAAGTAATTACACAGTTACTTTATAACCAGTATGTTTAAGATGCCTTACAAAATAAACATACAAGAGCATGAACAAAAGTACAAAAAGACATCATAGATCTGAAACAGGAGATTCAACTATATTTTATTAATATCCTTATGCTTCAATACATTCAGATAGACCAAAGCTTTAAAAACTAAACAAAATATCAAGTCTTCTTTGCAGTTGTAAATTCACCATTCTCTAAAAGTATTTTAACTTTCAATATATAGTTTTCCTTAGTCATCTTGGAATCCCTAAAAATCAAGGATGCAATAAGCTTCGGATGACAAAGCTAAAAGAAAAAACCTACGACCCATATATAAGACAAGATAACAAGTGGAATGATAACTAATTTTGTTACAAGATATTCAAAGTAGTTTGTCCTCTGACCATCTGGGTACTTGTAACTTCTTTGAGCTTGTTTGGTAGCCACCATTTGGAATCTGTTATCCTTGATCTTGTTGCTATAGGATCTTTATCTTTTTCTATTATCTTTTACATATTGCCACCTTCTCCTTGATCAACTGTATTATATTTGTCCTTCCAGGAGGTATACACCTCATCACTCACCCAAGAGAAACCAATGACTTCATCTTTTTTGCTGTTAATCTCATTCCAATTGACACTTTCCTTCTCAATTTCCTCTCTCCAGAATTCAAAAAATGATCTGGCTTTGCCAACGATTTTCACAGTTTGGACAAGCAAAAGCATGCTTTCCAAAGTAATAATACTATTGGTCCTAGTTTCCAACACCTCATTCATTTGTCTTAGCCATAATGATTCACTCTTTATCTCACTACTCTTCTTGAAAAGATTAGGAAATATCTCATATCAATCCTTTGAATATTCTTTCCTCAAACTCTATACCTTCCTAATGTTGATGCTTCTGTTTATGTCCATGTCCATTATTAATTTGAAGCATTTATAAGTTCTATCTAGTATAATATCAATATTGTTTTCTTCCTTGGATGTGGAATAGAAAAATTTCAATTTAGACTTCTTTCCTTTCCATCTATTCATGATCAGGTCCCACTTATCCTTATCTGTATCATACTCATTTATTATGCTAATAACTAAATTCTTTCCTTGCAAACAAAGGCAGTAGGACTTAAATCCTTAGTACACTACATGAGAGTGGCATGTATTTTATTAGCATACCTTTGTCGTACCCATGCCTCTACTTATTTTAACATTGCAAACTCTTCAACCCATTTCTTCTTTGAATCTTCTAACTTGGTCCTTTCAACAATTAATCTTTCTATTTCTAATTCCAAGTCTTCTTGTGTAATGGGACTTGATGGCATGGGAGAAGGGAGATAAGTTATAATTGGACTTGATGATGAGGGCTAGTGAGGATCTTGTGTAATCATTCTTTGAGGAACAAACTGAGCTGTTTGTTTACCTTCAAGAATATAAATATTTTTATCCTTCTCAATAGACTTTATCACCCCATCATTACAGGCCTTCATGACTATCTGATATTTTTCCCTCAGGCTTTTGATTTCTTGTTCTTGTTTCTCATCTACTTTCATGCCAAATTTTGTTGATTCCAGAGTAAGGCTAGTTGCTTCTACCCTTGAGGTGTTTGTTAATCTTCTTACCATGAGGCTACTTTCATGTTATGCATGATCCTCTCCACCAATTCTCTTATTGTCTTTCTTTTTTATAGACCACATCACCAATGCTGCATGGTCTTCACTAAATTTAACACTAGTAGACACTCAACTAGTTTGCATCAGTTTGGTATCTTTTCTAACATCATCAAAGACAATAGCATCAACAAGATCCCACTGTGGAATAATGAGAACTCCTTCTTTCTTTACTAATCCTCTGCCTTCTTCAAGATTGATTTTTTCAAACTTAGCTACCATCTCCTACTTTATTTCCTTTTCAATGTCATCTTTATCTCTATCAGGTTGATCATTTTGCAACTTCTGACATTTCCCTCTAAATTCATTAATGTGAATTCTCCAAAGGAATTGAACAAAATCCCCTACCTTAACAAATTGATCATATAAAAAGAATTCATCACTACCTTTCTTAGTGATAAGATGCAACTCCTTCCCAACAAACTTAGCTATTGTTAAGTCCATTTTAGCATGTTTGGGTGCCTCTGGCACTCCTTCTTGCAATTCCTGAGCTATAATAAATATATGTCCTATATTTCCCATTTGCACTAATTTCTCAGCAATGACCTGTTCATCTATGTGCAAGGGAGATTGGGAAGGGGAATAAATATTATCTTGTTGTTGATCTTTTCCTTCCACCCTTTTCCTTTTTGGAGATGGAAATGATTGGATACTAGAGTCTAATGGCCTTTTCCCTTTTGGATCGAAGTTCTTTTCAACTCTTGGCAATATTGTGCTATATCCTCTCCATTGGTATACCACATATTTCCTTGGTGGAACAACCCTTCCCTGTCTAGCTCTGCTCAAAATAGCCTTGGCCTTTTCTAGCTCTATTTCCATTACCTTTTTCTTCTTCTGGTCTAAGGCTTGCATAATGTCTTCAAACATAATCATCGAGGATTCTACCTTCCTTTCCCAAGGCATAAATTATTTCAAGGGATCATATGATTTGTCAAAATGGTGGACAAAGTATAATGATTTATTATATGCTAACCACTTTTCCTTCTTGGTCTCTTGCTCCATCAAATCAAATTTATTTCTAATTATATCCTCAGGAAAATTAAACTGATGATCTAGATCTAAACACTTAGTTCTTTTTCTGAACATCTCACTAATGAATCCCTCATTATCTACACATCTTATTACTGATGTTGCCAACTGATAAGGCTCCAAGTATTTGTGAAATTGGGTCCATCCTCCTTTACTGACAATGAACTGGTGTGCTTTTGTGATGGTAGGGAAGATGCTACCTTTCATTTTTCTAGTCAATGCTTCCTCTTGTAACCCACCCAATTGTCTAAGGATTTCTACTATGCCTATCTTGAGTGGAACCCTATAAGGGAGAAAATTTGGAGTTCCTTTGAAATCGTAGACCCTAATAACTATTGAAACATGGTATAGAATGAAGTCACACCAATTGTGAACAATTTGAAACTCTTTAACATACTCCATTGGTCTCAAAATTATTAACACATCTATGTGAATTCTTGGGTTGTCTGTTTCCATAACAACGCTCTAAGCCTAGAGTAAAAACATCTATCATAATTGATAAAACTAGTATCTTTCCTATCCCAAGACAAATCTATACTCCTTAACTGAACTGGCAACTCTTCATCATCTTCAAATTTGATAAGATCCATTTCTTGCTCAAAATAGTCAACATTATTATACAAGATCATGTGCATCATCATAGAGTACCATCCAAATGGATTAACTATCTTAGATTATTTTATGCCTACTAGACCTTGAAGCATTAGATCAGAAATATGAGTAGCAAAGTCAAAAACAATAGACAAATGTGGATGCAAAATCTGAAACATCATAAGCATAAGGTGAATGGGCATTGTTGTCTCCTCATGTTCTCCCAGAACATGACACAGGGCGCTATACATCCCTCTAGCCTCACCATTAAAATAATCTAATTTGAAGGGATCTGGTGTGTTAGGCCCACTACAATTAAACCCCCTATCTTATTGAAACACTCTTTCAAAGGCTCATTTCTGAAGTACTCCCTTTGAGCCTTGTACACTTATTTGAAATACTCAAAATCAATGTCATCCATCTGAACAGAAAGGTCTCTCAAATTGAAAATTTTTCTTATCTCATCAGCTGTGACACTCATTAATATTTTCCCATCTGTATCTCTCAAAACCATAGACACCTTATCATAAGATTTTTCAATTTTGATCAACAAATCTGTGTCCATAAACACTCTAGGAACTATCAATTTTCCTACATCCAGATCCCAAATGTTACAGTCTGGGATAGGAGAATTCCTTTGGCTGAAATCCATTCTGATTAGACTAAGACCATTTACACTAACCTTGGCATCCTTAGGCCATCTTCCCATATCATATAAACCCTCCCCGATTCTAAAATGAGGACTTAAAGGCACCATCTGTTTGAGTTTAGTAGAATCATTGGTGGATCCATTCAACTATTGTAAAAGATTATCATGCACATTCTTGTCCTTGTAATCAATTTTACCAGTGAACTCAATTCTAGGGCCCATTTCTAAATTTAGGGTTTCTTATAGTAACAGTATCAGAATTTATCGATACTCTATTTATTCTTTAGAACTTGAAACCCTACTACAAGTATGAATTTTACTATTTCAAAAGTATGACAACATAAAACATACCCATTCTGCAATTTGTAACACAGAGCGCAAGATTACTGTAAATTTTAGTTTCACTTCAATCACTTCAATGGTTATGACAAATTTGAACTCAAGTAATGAATTATATGCTCAATTAAATAAATCTCACATTGAATTTTATCTGAGGTGGCCCCATGCTCTATAATCAATTCATCTTGTTTGAACATTCATAGCTCAACATTTCTTAAAACTTTAAATCTAAACTATAGATCTTAACAACATACCATCTATCGTGTGGCTCTCATCACTTTACGGAAACCACTATTCATCTTGGACATGTGTCAGCATGAATTGATCTCTTAAGCATTAGATCTCATGCATCTCCACCATAAGTCTTTAAGTTAGTCATCTGATTTTATCTAACCTGACCACCAGTTACTTTACCCCAGACTTTAATAACTGCAGATCTAACTTTATCAGAGAAGCCACGCTTCCACACCACTTAATGGCTTATGTGCTAGATTTTCCTCATCTTTTCCTTAATTCATTAAGTTTTCTATTAGATCCTTTTCAAACTGCATCCTCTTTATTTATCCTTGCACTGTACTGGGCTCGCTGACTGCCACGTGTCAACATAACTTAATCACTTGTACTATAGATCTTGATCACTTTATCACCCAGTGTTTAAGTCAACTGTCCGATCAAAATTTAAATGGTAAACCTTTAACTCCTTTCTTACGACCTCAGCCAGATCCACAGGAACACACGTCACTTAGAATTGATCACTTATGTGCTAGATCTTTCTCATCTCTACCTTAAGTCATTAAGTCAGCCATTGGATATTTTTCAAATTGTTAGCACTTTAATCTGTGGTCACCTTCATGTTAGTGGAATCCATGTCATCTCCATGACACACGACATCATGAATTAATGGCTTAGAGGATAGATCTTGTGCTTCTTTACCATAAGTCATTAAGTGATCCATTATATTCATCTACACTTTAATCTCCGTCAAACTTTATGCAATAGGGCCCATGTCACCATAGGGACACACGTCATTCAGACTTAATGCCTTATGAGATAGAACTTGATCATTTTGAGACTAAGTCATTAAATGGACCATTGGATCAAATAGAAATTGCATGCTATTTTACTTAAGCTTCAACTTATGCTTGACCCACCATAAACACGTGTGATCACTGCTGAATGACTTATGAGGTAGATTATGAGCATCTCGGGACTAAGTCATTAAGTGGACTGTTGGATTAAAACATATTAGCTCGACACATGATAGTTAAATAAAAGACTTGCGGGCTTTCAAACTTAGTGATTATTAAAGTGCTAAAGACTTAGGGAATATTTTCCAATATATATTTTTATACAATAAATACTATTTTTTATTCACCAATATATATTTTTTATACTATAAATACTATTTTTTATTTTCCAATATATATTTTTATACTATAGATACTATTTTTTATTTGCCAATATATATATTTTATACTATAAATACTATTTTTTATTCACCGTTATATATTTTTATACTATAAATATAGTTTTTTATTTGCCAATATATATTTTGGTAGTTCCGAAACAAAAACACAATTCGCCAAATGAGATTATTTTTTTCTTTGAAAAGAAAAAATTTTCGCCAATAAAATTAATAATTTCCTCTATAGTTTCCTAAATTTTGCCAGTTTTTTATACATTTTTTGAAGGGGGGGTTTCTTAAAGATTATCCCCTGACTTCCTCTTCAGAAATATTTCCACCAACACCTTGAATATCAGCAACAACTTCTTTGATTTTATGACTGTGTAGCTCAATGTTCTCATTGTCTTGCATTCTCATCTCATCATACTTTCCTCTTAAGTTGTCAACCTTTTTCTTATACACATGTGGATCTCCACCATAGACAGTTTTCAACTTCTCCCACATTTCATAAGCAGTATCTAAGTCTTTAATATTAGCATAATCTGCATTTGAAAGAGTACTTACAATAGCTTCCATAGTAGCATTATGTTACTGTCTAACCTTCAACTGATCTAGATTTAGGGTTACTGGGCGTATAGTATACCTACTCTCCACATGGTCCCAATATTGATCACCTAAGCCCTTAAGATAGAGCTTCACCTGACTGCACCATATTGAGTAGTTTTCTCTTGTGAATTTAGGACCCTCCTTTTGCATCATCTTGGATATTTACCTCAAGTTGTTAGTATTCACCAAAATAGAGGACCTGTTCTCTGATACCAATTGTTAGACTTGAGATCAGATGACTGAGCCAGGGGGTGATGAACTACAACTGATTTTATATTTTAAGTCATTTGTTTATAGTCAACCGAGTTATAGATGTGATGATAAACATTATAAGTTAATGTATTGTCAATTGTGTCAACTTATTAGAGTATCACTATGGTGAAACACATCTACTATGGATTGATGAACTGGAATAAACAAAGTTTATGTGGTTAGTAAATAAAGAGTTCTATATACACCAAGAGATAGTGAAAACTGAGTAAAACACAGTGTATACCGAGCATAGTAATAACCGAGATAGGGACTGCTGACACAACATGGTATTAATTGAGCAATTTATTCAAAATGAGGCCAAATAGAATGCTGAGATGACAATTGATGATTTTGAGATAAAAGATAAAGTTTTTTATTTTGATCAAATGGTTATGAAAATTCAAGGGAGATCAGACGACAAAGATTGAAATGCATTTTTAACACAACTGTCGAGGATGGTTCAAGTGACAAAATCAACGATGGAGACTAGAAGGCAAAATATATAGGATGTAAATTAAATGAGCTATGATGTCTATAAGAGATAAAATATTCATTTTGAATCACACATGATTCTATGATGTGCACATGCAAATTTTATGTATGACTGATCAAACTGGTTAAAGACAAAACCAAGCATTTTCTGTAGACATTACCGAGCAACAAAGGAAAGAGCATTACCAAGCATAATAGAGTATGGTGAATCAGATGACCTGAAGTGAACAAATTGATCAGAGGTATTATGTACTTATCATAGATTTGAAAATCTACAAAATAGAGTTGTATTTGAATTAGATCATTATTGTATCAATTTAACCATTGTTTTAGATAAATATCTTAATCGAGTAGGATGTGAAAGTCTTTATTATGACATTCTAATGAATGTTGAGTGTTTTCTTGTTGACCCCATAATGAATGCATGGTAAAGAGAGAACTGTTAGTTTTAAATCATCTAACTAGGTCACATTTAACAGTATGCATTGTAACCTTTAATAGGGTTGGCTCTTTAGCAAGCTCACTTTAGAAGAGTGAAATATTTTGGGTTACCGATCCCAAGTGTTTTTTCCCTTAGTTTCCAAATTAAAAATCTATTTGTCAATGTGCATGAATGTTGTGGATTGTTATTTTTATTTACACTTTACTTTATTGACATTGATTGATAATCACAGTATTAATTTACTGATACTTGATAAACAATATTGACAAAAGTTTGAGTTTACAGAATACATTTCATCGAGTTGAATTATATATTTGAAATTGTTTTTATATACATCTGGAATAATTTGGAATTGTAGGATAATTGGGAGCTAACTAATTCACCCCCCTCTTAGTTATTCTAATAGTTGGTATCAGAGCATACAATTCTTAGAATAATTTTTTGAAGGACTTAAGCTAAAGATCACAAGATATATAAGAGAGATGCACCGAAGATGAAAAAGGAGAACTTCTCAACATGGAAAAGTAGAATGAGACTATACCTATGAGGGATTGGAGATAATATTGCAGATTACCTAGACAATGAATTCATTCTACCTACTGGACCTTTGACTGTCAATCAGATGAAAGAGAAACATGAACACAACCTTATAATGGTGGAGATTGCTTCTTCACTTATTGATTCAGAATTTGAGGATATCAAGACATGTACAACTACCAAGAAGATGAGGGAAAATATTACACTAGTTTATGGAGGAGCTACAAATGTACTGAGAGGTAAAGTTGAAAGTCTCCAAGGAAAATTTGATGACATGAGAATGAAAGAAGGAGAGAACATAACATAGTATAATACTCAACTTAAGGAATTTGTGAATGCTATTCGAGGAGCTGGTGGAACTATTGATGAAGAAAAAATTGTGAGTAAGATTCTTAGAACCTTATTGCCTATTTATTTTATAAGAGTCTTTGTAATACATGACATGAGAGAAAAACCTTGAAATAATATTACTGTTGATAGTATTGTTGGAATATTGATTTCTTTTGAGCTGAATAATTTTGATAATAGTATTGCACCTTCTATGGAATCCTCATTTATGTCTACTTTGAAAATTGGTAAATATAGTAGGAAACACATAATCAGAAATAATAGTGACAATGATAATGAAGATAAGGAACTTGATGAACTTGAAGCTTTAATGGTTAGAAGATTGCACAAAAGTAAAGGAAGATATAAAGGTAAACTTGATGTAGGAGCATCTTGGGTCCTTGGCAATCCTTCTCAATGAAAATATGTTTGTTTTGTTCTTTAGTTTTTTCGGAGGCTACTCGGGAAACACTTTGTTTCTTGGGTTCTATTTCTAGGGCATGTTTGTCTTTGTTTCTTGAGTTATGTCACTTGGGAAAGCTTGTTTATTTTCTCTTGCTCAGGTTTCTCTTCTGACGCTCGGGTTTGTTTCCTGTTGGTCAAGGTGTTCTTTTCCTAAGTCACTCTGTTTCTCGATCAAGCTTTGCCTGAGATGTTTATTTTGGATTTGGATCTGGTGGCCAACTTCTTTAGTTAATTTCCATGGCTAAATGGATTTTGGGTCTCTCATTGGGATCTGTGTGGACCTAAATATGGGTCTCACTGATGGATTTGAGTGCCAACCTCTATTGGTGGACTCTTGTATATATTTTTTTCTATGTTCTTAGTTCGGTATCAGTTTTAGAATATGATCTAATATGAGATTATTTGTAAGAAGGTATGTGACCTTGCATGTATGAAGAACAAATTATAATTCATTGAATGTATATTGCCCAAACCAGGAAGACCTTACAGCCTGACATGTAATGATTTTAATCAATAAATGAAAAGGATTTCTGTTGTTTCTTCTCTCACTCTATGTTTTTGCTTCTGCAAGGTGGTTTGGTAGTTGGGAGAGCCTTTGGCCCCATTATCAATACTGCCTTTCATCAGGTGGTATCAGAGAAGGTGAGATCTAAGTTCCTTTCTGTAAACCCTAATCCTAGTTTCCATTGTTGTGGGGTAGAAGATTGTGATCTGACCTACAATTGCAGAGGGATTCAAGATGGTTCATGGGGAGAGGAAATGCAGATCCAAGTCTAGTTGATATGCTTAGACAAATGGATGCTATATTGGAAGCTGTTGAGATAGCCCAACGTAGAGGAAGAGATCTTGAAGATGTTAGTGATGATAAATTGGAAGAGGTCCAAGATGAAGTTGCACCTACACCTATGATGAATCAGGAAGAAGAAAGGTTCCTGAGAGATTTGACAAGTTTGAAATCTACACCTCAATTTAATCCTCCTGAGTATAGTGGAAAATTGGATTCCGATGAATTGATTAACTGGATAACTTAGATGGAAAACTATTTTGAATATGAGAATATATCAGAGGATAAGAAGGTGAATATTGCAAGCACAAAGTTGAAAGGACATGCATCCTTATGGTCTGAACATCTACAATTGGATCAAAAGAAGAAAGGTAAAGAAAAAATCAAGGTATGGGATAAGATGGTAAGCAAATTGAAAGGAAAATTTCTACCTTGTGATTATTAGATTAACCTAATCAGGTGAATGCAATGTTTGAAGTAGAAAGAAAAATCAGTAAAGGACTACACTGAAGAATTCTACAGATTGGACATCAAATCTGGACATGTGGAAGATGAAGTGGAAATAGTAGCAAGATACCTGAACAGATTGAGAAGTTCCATACAAGATGAGATCAGTTTGGTCAAGATGGAAAGCATTGAGGAGGAAAATCAATTTACCCTAAAAGATGAGGAAAAGTGGAACATAAGATATGATCAAAGACAAAGAGGTAGAGGTGGTAGATTCCCTAGAGGAAGAGGTAGATCTCATGGTAAAAATAGTAGATCTGAACATGACAAGTCAATTTTAAACACATGTTAAGACAAAGGAAAGACTGAATGGAAAGGTGGTAGTTCATACCAAGGAATATTTAATTACTCTAGAGGTGGTTATAGCAGATAAGGATTCCAAGTAACTTGTTACAATTTTGGTGAAGAAGGACATAAATCCTTTGAGTGCACATACAAGAAAGAAATGAAATAGTAGAAGAAATGCTTTGGTGCAAGAGGAGTCACCAAATGAATCTCAGAAGGAAGAAAATATCATTATTCGAAGGAAACTATGGAGTGAGAAGGATAAGAAAGATCCTGTCAGGAAAATTTTGTTCAAGACCAGATGTAGAGTTGCACATAAATTTTGGAAGGTAATTGTTGATAGTGGAAGCTCAAAAAATGTGGCTTCTAAGGATGAAACATCTGAAGCCCTATCAAATCTCATGGATCAAGGATGAACATACATTAATGGTGAGTGAACAATGTTTTATGAATCTAAAAATTGGAAAGTATTATGATAAGGTGTTGTGTGATATTATGCCCATGGATTGTTGTCACATCTTATTGGGTAGACCTTGGAAATATGATAGACATTCTATACATGATGGAAGATTGAATAGATATTCTATTTGGGTTGATGGTAAGAAAGAAGTTTTATTACCTTTGGTTGAAGAATCTGTTGGTGAGATATGTACATCTGTGAAATTTTGTTTGATGGAAGGTAGACAGTTTGTTAAGGATTTGAAAAGAAATGATATATGTTATACTTTGATTCCTAACAAGCCAAGTAGGAATATTGAAGATGACATTCCTGCAGAAGTTGGAAAATTACTCACTGAGTACAAGGAGATAATTTCAGATAATGTACCTGATGGTTTTCCACCAATGGGAGATATTAGTCACTGTATGCATTTGATTCCTGGAGCTAGTTTACCAAACAAAGCACCACATAGGTTAACACCGATCAAGAATGAAGAGCTTAACCGACAAGTTCATGAATTGTTGAATAAAGGTTTGATCTGAGAGAGTTTAAGTCTATGTGTAGTAGCTACTATATTGACACCTAAGAAGAATGGAGAATGGCGGATGTGCACTAATTCTAGAAAAATTAACAAGATTAAATTAATGTATAGGTTTCCTATACAGAGAATGGATGACATAATGAATTGTTTGAGTGGAGCAAGATATTTTACCAAAATTGATTTGAAAAGTGGATATCATCAAATTAGAATTAGAGAAGGTGATGAATGGAAGACTGCTTTCAAGATAAAGGAAGGTTTGTATGAGTGGTTGGTTATGCCCTTTGGTTTAACTAATGCACCGAGTATAATTATGGGGTAAATGAATGAGGTTTTGAAGAAATTCTTGAATAAGTGTGTGATTGTATACTTGGATGATATTCTGATATTCATTAAGACTAGAGAAGAGAATTTGATGCATATAAGGCAAGTGTTGTAGATATTGAAAGAGGAAAAGTTACTGTTAAATATGAAGAAGTGTTCCTTCATGAAAGAAGAGCTTGTGTATTTGGGTTTTGTGATTTCAGCTGATGATTTGAAGATGGATTCTAAGAAGGTTGAAGCCATACTTAGTTGGCCTACACCTAAAAATGCCAGTGACGTAAGATCATTTCATGGATTGGCAAGTTTTTACTGGAAGTTTATCAGAAATTTCAATTCTATTTGTAATTCTATGACTGAAACAATGAGAGGAGATAAAAGAGAATGCAAATAGATAGATGGAGCTGATAAGAGTTTTGAGACTTTGAAGTTGAAATTTGCTGGATTACCCATGTTAGCATTACTTGATTTCAATAAGGTATTTTAAGTTGAATGTGATGCAAGTGGAAGTGCAATTGGAGCTGTGTTGACTCAAGAAGGTAAACCTGTTTCTTTCTTTAGTGAAAATTTGAATGATGCTAAAAGGAAATATTCTGTCTATGATCAAGAGGTCTATGCTATTGTTCATGTTATGAAGAAATGGAGACATTATTTGATTCTAGATGAATTTGTGTTGTATATTGATCATAAGGCTTTACATTATTTGGGTAGTCAAAATAAGTTGAATCAGAGACATGTGAAATGGGTAGAGTATTTGCAGAGTTTCACATTTGTGATTAAGCATAAGAGTGGAGTATCTAACCGAGTTGTTGATGCATTGAATAGAAGAAGATCTTTGTTGACTCAAATGAGAATTGAAGTTCTTGGTTTTGATGACATGAAGCATTTGTATGAAAGTGATCCTGATTTTTTTGAGCAATGGAGAGTGTGCAAAGCACCCAATTCAAATCAATCAAGTAAGTATGAAGACTATTTCATTCAGGAAGATATGTTATTCAAAGGTATTCAGTTGTGTATAGAAAGAGGATCAATGAGAACCAATTTGATTAAGGAAACATCGTAGTGGATTGGCTGGACATTTTGGCATTGATAAAACATTGAGTTTGCTTAAGGATTGGTATTTTTGGCCTCAATTATATAAGGATGTTCAGAAATTTGTGAAAAGTTGTGGAGTTTGTCAAGTTGCAAAAGGAGTTAGTCAAAATACTAGTTTGTATACATCAATTACTATTCATGAGAAATCTTAGAATGATATTAGCATGGATTTTGTTCTTGGTTTACCTAGGACAACAATAGGTAATGATTCCATATTTTTTGTTGTGGATAGATTTTCTAAGATGACACATTTCATACCATGTAAGAAAACATTAGATTCAGTACATATAGTATATCTTTTCTTTAAGGAGATTGTCAGATTGGATGGATTATCGAGGAGTATCATCTATGATCGAGACAGTAAATTTGTTAGCTATTTTTGGAGAACACTCTGGAAGAAGTTGGATACTGAGTTGAAGTTTAGTTGTACATTTCATCCATAGAATGATGGACAAACAGAGGTTATAAACCAAATTTTGGGTAACTTGTTGAGATGCTTAGATCACACCAAGTAATTGGGATTTAATATTGGTACAAGAAGAGTTTGCATACAATAGTTCAGTGAATAGAAGTACGGGAAATTTTTTTTTTGAGATTGTTCATGGCACACAACCAAGAGGTATATCAGATTTGAGAGATATTTTTGGGGAATGCAGAAGTAGAAGAATTTATTGAATTCATGAAGAAATTACATGAAGATGTAAAATAGAAGCTAGAGAAAAGTAATCAAAAGTACAAGGATAGTGCAGAAAAATAAAAAAGACATAACAAATTTGAAGTTGGTGATGCAATAATTGTTCATTTGAAGAAAGGTATATTCCCTATGGGAACATATGGAAAGTTGAAGATGAAGAAATTTGGTACTTGCAAAATATTGAGAAATATTGATAGTGGAAATGCTTATAAAGTTGAATTTCCTGATGACATGTATATATCACCTATATTCAATGTTTTAGACTTGTATGAGTATCATGAACCTAATGAAGAAGTAACAATACCATGTGATTATCCTAAGAAGAAGATAGAGGAAGTTAAGTAGATTTTAAAATAGAGAATTGAAAGAAGCACCAGATGAAAGGAATACATGGAATATCTCATAAAGTGGAAGAACAGACTGATTAAGGATTCATTTTGGGTTTCTCAATCTAAGTTGGATTCATTTCAGGCTGGACCTGATACATGATTCAGGGAATCATTTATATTAACCCCAGGTGTCTAATGCAAGAACATCTTGGGTCCTTGGTAATCCAGCTCAACCAAAAAGATGTTTGTTTTGTTCTTTAGTTTGTTTGGAGGCTACTCGGGAAACACTCTTTTGCTCAGGTTCTGTTGCTCGGGCATGCTTGTCTCTATTGCTTGGATTTTGTCACTCAGGCAAGCTTTTTTATTTTCTTTTGCTCAAGTTTCTCTTGTGACGCTTGGGTTTGTTTCCTATTTCTTAGGGTGTTCTTTGCCCGAGTCACTCTGTTTCTTGGTCAACCTTTTCCCGAGATGTTTATTTTGGAGTTGGATCTAGTGGCCGACTTCTTTAGTTAATTTTTTTGGCTTAATTGATTTGGGGTCTCTCATTGGGATCTGTGTGGACCTAAATCTAGGTCTCACTTATGGATTTGAGTGCCGACCTCTATTGGTGGACTCTTGTATATATTCATTTCTATGTTCTTAGTTTGGTATCAGTTTTAGAATAGGATATGATATGAGATTACCTGTAACCAGGTCTGTGACCTTGCATGTATGAAGAACAAATTGTAATTCATTGAATGTATATGGACCAAATCGGGAAGGCCTTACAACTCGACATGTAATGATCTTGATCGATAAATAAAAAGGATTTTAGTTTCTTCTTATCTCACTTTTGTTTTTATTTATTTTTCATTGTGTCTCCAAGGTGGTTTGGTAGTTGGGAGAGACCTTGGCCCCATTATCAACCCTGCCTTACATAAAAAATACCTTTGATATGTTTTAACTATAAAGAGATTGGCCATTTTGTTGCAAGATGCCCTAACAGAAAGAATGATGAAAGAAATGATAGATCTAATGAAAAAAAAGATGTCCGAGATTATGGAACCGACTAACAGTATGAAAGAAGAGATAACCGAGATTACAAAGAAAAAGTCAAGAAGATTTGTTACATTTCTAAAGATGAAGATAATGACAGTGGTTTTGATAGTGATGAAGAGATTGAGATAGTGTTTGTAGCTTTGAAAGATGGTTTAGATGAAGATGAAAGGTATGTAGAAACATCACTTATTTCTAAGGTTATTTACTATGGTAACAACAAGTTTTGAAGGGGCCCCAAAACCCTTTAACAAAGCTAAAGAAAGATAAGCATTAAGAACCCATAAATAAAACTATCTTTCAAAGAAAAAGAAAGAAAACCAAGAAGGGATAACACCCTAGATTTACAATAAAAAGTTCAACCACAAAAAAAAGATGAAATAATAGAAAAGAAAATTCCAAAAAGGCAACCAAAAAAAACTTCCAGCACACGACTCAGTCTAGCATCTTAGAATACTTCTTAGATTCTACCATTTAGTTTTCCATAATCTAGATTTTCACCATCTAATTTTCCATATTCTGGATAGAATACCGAAGATTAGTTATATCTTTGACTTGAGCCGCTATCTTCTTTCTTGTGCTAGATCTAGTTCTAGATCCTTGGCCTGATATATGGATGTCCAATTTCCCATCATCCTCCAAATTTCATCTGTCATTACAGTTCCCTTCTATCAGGGTATGCAAATATTTCACATTATCGAGAGATGCTTCCATTCCTATTTTGATGAGAGTAGTCAGCTTCCTCAACATTATGTTATTGTTTTTGGTTTTCTCAGTAGTCAGGTTAATCCTATTATCAATCATTGTGCTTATCTTATCCTCCAGCATGGTAGTATTATAAGTTACCTTATCAAAAACATCATTACCTTTTTGATACATAAATGCATCATTCCTCATTTCTTCTATGATCTCCTCTGGAAGGGTGTTTATTTCTTTAAGGTCTTTACACTTAGGCCGTAGCTCCTAAATACCATCCTGTACCCATTTTTCTATATTGTAGCCATACATACCTTTGTTTATAGCCTCACAAAGATGGTAAATGTTGACTGCTCTTTTAACCTTAAAGTCCTGATCCTAGAGGTCTTCTTCCAAGCTCCTCTTCTTCTGGTGATTATCCTTCTCATCAGCATCACCCATGGGGCTCTCAAGAGGAGTAGAGTTAATTTTGGAGTCAATATGCTCATTCTGGTCATCCTTATCAAGATCAACAAAGATTTTGTCACTTTAGGCATTTTTAGACTCTTCCAGATTATCTGTAGCCATATTCTCCTCAAACTTTCCTATGTTAGTCTTTTCAATTTCATTTTCCTCTAGTTCTTCAATTGCCATTTTGGCCCTGTTCTCTAGCATTTCTTCATTCCTCTTATTAGGATTCTCCCTATCTTCCATAGGCTTGTTCCGATTCTTATCAATATACATTTCCACCAGGTTGTGAACTTGTTCAATTATCTCCTTAGAGATAGTATTATCCATGTCTATGGTATCCTTAGTGGTAAAATCACCTTCCTCACTAATAGGCTCAGTGATTTTAGGGTTAGCCTTTTCAGAATCCTCTTTATTGTTTTTCTCCCCATCTTTCACATCCTCATCCTCAGAAGATTCCTCTTCCTAGTCATCATCAGTCCTCATACCTTCCATATAATCGAATATAGAGAGCATGATATCAACTTCCACTAGGCCTTTACGACTTTTTTTGTTTGTGGCTCTATTGGCTTTATTTCCAGACGACATCTCCACATTCTTTCTTTTAGCATTGTGAATCTGATTGGGGAGAGGCTCAGAGATGTGTTTTTTAGCATAATCTGCAATGAGAAGGATGATCCCCTCATGTAAAATAGGGGCATCCCTAACTCTGAAGTCTATAATGCTTTGGTTGAGCGAGCTAAGCAGGTAAAACAAGAAACAAACCCTAACATCATGTCTAAAGGGATTGACAAGAACAAAATGGTAGTTTTAGACTTTAGAGTACCTATCATCAAGCATGAATTATTCCATTATCGATCTGATAACAAAATCCCAGATGCATTTGATGTTGGACAAGTTCACATTGTTGAGGTTGCCCTTAACTAGTATAGTTTGCTCCTCATCGGACTTAGGAAAGGTTTTGTAGGTTTTATTTCCCACTTTCTTGTCTTTGATGAAATGCATCCCATCCAGAGGGAGCCCTGTAATCTCTGCCATAATTTCTAAGGTTAGGGTAAAATATTTACCCAAAATGTTAACTTTACCATTCTCCCACCCAGCAACAAATGCCTTCATGATATCCTTGTCATTACCATGCAGGCGTTTCAAGTATCGATGCACTTTTCCCTTCTTAAGTTTTCTCCATACGTCTTTCTCCTTCAACCATTTACACTCAGCTGGTTCCTCTATTTTTAAGTATCCACCCATAGCTTCATCCTCTTCAGTGATGGTGGAGTCACATAATTTCATCAACTCCTTAGCAATAATCCCAAAGATTCTTAGACAATAACTGAAATGCTTCAAATAATTGAGTTTATGCATTAACTATCTCTTAATGACCCAGAGAGCATGCGAAGACACAGGATCATAATTTATATTACTCTTCCCTTGGCATTTCACCTTCGCCATACTCCAAATCTGAGTCCCATCATATGTTGTGATTAGAAGTATTAATAAAACCCACCTTGTGATTAATTATGTCATGATTAATTAATAAGTTTATTTCATCATTATCTTTGCTGAGTCGTGCCACTTGTGAGTGACATCACATCTAGCTCCCAAGTTAGCCAACCCATCTACCACTTGTTTTGTTTCATGGTAATTGTGGGTAACATGAAATACAATAAATTTTGAAACCACTTCATTAATTTTGTCAATGATTTGTTTGATAGTCCAAGAAACCTTGCTGTTACTTTTAATATTATTGATGATATTAAGATAATCACCCTCCAGCTAGAATTTTTTTACATTCCAGCTCTTCTACTAGCAACATCACATTAAGAGAAGTCATTTCTTTAGCTCTGTGATTAGATTGCACTCCCAGGGGAGCTTCTATAGCCCCCAATATAGCTTCCCTTCTAGTCTCTTATTATTTCTCCTCCTCTAGCAATTCCTAGGTTTCCTTTTGATGCCCCATCAAAGTTGACCTTGACCTAATCAGTAGGAGGAGAGGTCCAAGTTGCGATAGCTCTCAACTGTTTAGATTTAGGATCAATAGTACTAAATTTCCATTCTCTAGTGTTCCCAATAATCTTAGCATAATTATTATTACTAGATGATGTAAAGTTTTCTTCCAAGGCTCTACAAATGTGGTTGCAAATAACTTCAGGGCTGGGCTGTTTCTCCCTGAAGATTCTATTATTTCTTTCTTTCCATATTCACCAATAGAAGTGGGGAGGAATTAAAATCAGGATGTCTTTTACAATTAAGTTCTGGGAAGGATTGCTCCATTATTTCAAAAAATCCCTCCAAAGGAGAGGAAAAAACCAACACAGATTACATTTTCTAAGGACAACTTCCCAAACCTTTGAGGTGAAGGAGAAATGTAACATTATGTGATCACAAGTTTCATCTTGTTCCACACAAAGAACACATCTATTAGCAATATAAAAGCCCCTTTAGAAATATTATCAAGGGTAAGAGGTTTATTCTGAATTAAGAGCCAAAAAAAGAAGTCGATTTTTGGAGTGAGATGTTTGTGCGAGACAAAAGAGCAAAGAGGTCTCACCTCCCTTACAGTGAGGAGATTATAAGAAGAAGTGACATAATAATTACCATCAGGAATAGGGTCCCAAACAGTAATATCCTGGGAGTTATCTTTAATAAATTAGGTCTGCACCTCATGTTGGAGGGAATTAAATCTGCTATCTATTTCACCAAGATTCCTCAATTTATTTTCCTGCCAGTAATCTTTAGCCTTGATCCCAAAAGTTTCTTTGCACCTTTCTATAGCCTGTTTCCACTCTTGATTAAAAGATAAGGGCTCCTTGTGGATCCAATTACCATCCCAGAAGTCGATTCTCCTTCCATCTCCCAACTTACATTTCTTTCCTTTTATGATGAGATCTTTGGCCGAGCTAATACTATTCTAGATACTAGAGAAATTAATGCTATTATCATTATTTATATAATCCTCCAAAGTATTAGAATTAAAGAGGTATTTATTTCTTATAATCCCATTCCATTCTTTTTGGTCTCCATAAATTCTCCAAATTTGTTTAGCCAAGAGGGCCTTATTGACATTGTTGATTGATCTCAGACCAAGAGCTCCCAACTTTTTTGGCTTACAAACATTTTCCCAAGCCACGAGGTTGAGTCTTTTCTTGTTTTCTACACCTGACCAAAGGAACCTTTTCTATATTTTTGCTATCACCATGAAAAATTTATGAGGAATCTTAAAAATATGCATGGTATAAAAATGGACATTTTGAAGCATAGATTTCAGTAGTTGAAGCTTCCCTGGATTTCTTAAAAGTGCCCCTTTCCATCCAGCAAGCTTGTTATTATATCTATTTATGATGGAATACCAAAAAATGTTAGGAGGTTTAGAGCATAAAGGTAATCCCAAGTAAGAAGAAGGGAGACTACCAATATTACAGCCTAAGATCTTGGATATACTTTTCTATCTCTCCAAAGGGGTATTAATGAAGAAAATGAAACTCTTAGTCTAGTTGATAAGTTTGCAAGTTGCTGTAGTGTAAATAGAGAGGGATTTCTTCAAGTTTTTAGCTTCTTTTACACTTGTATCCCCTAGTATTAGAGTATCATCCACAAATTTCTGATGAGAGCAAGTAGTGCTAGAAGAAGAAGGGCGAATGCCAATGATTTCTCCCTTTCTAACTAGTTTGTTAATATACATTCCTAAGAAATCAACAAGAATAGTAAACAAGATTGGAGAAATAGGATCAGCTTGTCTGAAACCTCTAGAAGGTTTAGAAAAATGGGACAATCCACCATTAAAAATAACAGAGGAGGAAGCAATCAAGATCAATTGGATAATAAGTTTGATAACCCCATTATCAAAGCCAAAAGAATTAATAACTTTCTATAAGAATTGCCAGTCAACTCTATCGTAAGACTTAGATAAATCCAATTTCATCATAAAGCCTTGTTTTTTAGCAGCTTCCAGAGAATGAATGTTCTTATGAGCAACAATAATGGAATCCAGAATTTGTCTTCCAGGGACAAAGCCGTTCTGCTGGGGTGTAATGATATTTGGGAGAATGGAAAACAGTTTGGAAGTGAGAACCTTTGAAATAATCTTGTATAAACAATTAAAAAGGCTGATAGGTCTAAAGGCGTCCACCGAGTTGGCTCCATGATTTTTAGGGATAAAGACCAAAAAAGTATCATTGAGCTCCCTTAGGAGAATTTTCATACCAAAGAACTCTTTAACTGCAGCCTGCACATATTTACCAAGGATGTCCCAAAACTGCTGGAAGAATAGCATGGGAAAACCATCAGGACTAGGATATTTCTCCCCTTCAAAGGAAAAAAACTGCACTCTTAATTTCCTTGTCTGAAGGGATAGATTGGAGGTATTTGTTTGTTGGATCATCTACCAGCTAGGAGATAGCTGAAAGAATTTCTTCATGGTCAATCCCATTCAAGTTGACGTCCTTATATAAGAGATGAGAGAAATAGTTGTGCATCTCTGTTCTGATATCTTCTTCTTTTCTTAGTCTTATTATTAGATTTCAGGCTAGAGATCATGTTAACAACTTTATGTTTCATGGATTTCATTTGAAATAACCTGGTATTTTTATCCCCAGCTTTGAGCCATAGAGCTCTGGATATTTGTCTCCAGAAAAATTCATCCTTAGATATTATGTTATGATAATCTGCCAGTATTAAGTTTTCCATAGCTTTACTTTCTTCTTAAAGGTCTTCATTCTGGATATTTTCATGGATTTCCTTAATATCAGCCTGCATTCTACCTTTCATTTGGAAAATATCTCCAAAGGCCTCCTTGTTCCATATTTTGAGTTTCCTTTTCATGGTGTTTATTTTTTTATCCATTCTATGCATGGCTCCCCCCTCTAGGGCATAGTTCCACTAATATGCTATCCTTTCTTTCAGATTTGGGTGGGCAGTCCACATTTTTTTTCAAATTGAAAGGGAATGTTCTTTTTATAATTAACCAATTTAGAATTGAAGGATATAGGAAAATGATCAGACCCAATACCCAACTGAGAAGAGAGGGAGCAAGAATACCTAGATATCCAATCATGAGATAAAAGAGATCTGTCCAGTTTTACCTGTATGTGGTCATTCCCAGTTCTTCTATTAGACTAAGTGTAGTCTATTCTTTCCAGTTCCATATCTAAAAAGGTTTTTGGGAGTCTTTTTAATGAATTTTCTTGGTTTTTTATTTTTGGGAGCTCCCACACCAGCCTTTTATTGCCTTCTTGTCTGAACACCTCCTTGGGTTTGATTATCTTGTTTCTTTGTTGATCCATGAGGATTGCTTTGGTTTTGTCCTCCTTTTTTTATGGAGCTTTTAGCTGAGTTTTTTACCATTTATTTTAGTCCATGGTTCCTCTTGACTTTCCCCTGATATAATATAGCTTTCCAGTCTTTCTTTACTCCATAGGTCTATGAGAGGGTAGAGGAATTCATCATCACTCACTTCCTAATTACTTCCACTTAGCACTGGGTTCCCAAAAATTTTTCCTAAAGGAATAAAAGGGTTCTCCATCCTAATTGGAGAATGAACCCTCTCATTATCCATAATCTCACTCATATCCTTTCTCAAGATTTTTGGCGTAAGCTCTTTTTTTTCCTTGACTTGATCATGGGCTTGGTTTTGATGGATTGAAGGACTGCTATTATTCTTAATCTTTGTTGTTTCCTTTTCCATTGGGATCTCTAGATCATTCCTTGCCTCATCTGATTCTTTTTTCTCATTGTCCTACTTATTCTTTGTAAGGATGTTGCATTCCTTACTCTTATTTTCTAGATTCTCATTAGGTTATTCTCCCTCCTTATTATCAACTTTAAGGCTTGTTCAAGGATTGATTCTAAGTGTTTCATTCAAATTTGATTTCTCCTTCCATTCTTTCCTTGGCTCCCGCTATTTTCCTTGATTACCTTTCTCATTTTGTTATTTTAATGGGCATTATTTTGCCTAGTGTCCCTCTTTTTTACAAGAGAAGCAAGAAAAGGGTACAGATTTGTATTCAACAGATTGAATATGCTTACCCAACTTTGAGTTGATTGAAATAACCTCAGGAAGGTCTGCATTTTGGTGTATATTATCATTGATTCTAGCATACACCATCCTAGATGTAGCAGTTGTCATAGGGTCTATGGATGGAAGTCCTCCAAAAGCCCCCACCAAACCTGTGAAGATATCTTTATGCCATTACTCCATAGGAAAACTTGGAAAACAAACCCAAACAAGGGTTGTTTGAAATAGGTCTACATTCAAGTCCAGATTTGTCATACATTTTTGGAGAGCCAATGATGATTTTCTGAACATCCAAGGGCCTCCACAAAGAACTTTTGAAAGATCTTCCATGCTTGAAAAGAGAAAGGAGAAAAGAAATTTTGGCATTGCCACTATATCAACTTTCCCCTTGAGCTTCCATTTTTGAGAGATAAATACTCTGACCAATTCAATATTAGGTCTAGTCCCCATAAATTTTCCTACCAACATAAAATCAATTTTGTATACCATATGGTCCACTAGGGGATTAGGTATTGAGATGCCAAACATGTCCTTGCTAGGCTCAGAGATATTGTTAATACTAGGGAAAGAGGATTTTCTATTGGTTTAACCTCAAATAAAGATGACCCACTGCCTTTGGCCTGAGTCCCAACAAAAAGATTTCCACTCCAACCAAAAAGGGAAGACTTACCTACTTTATTTGTGTTTTCTGGCCCACCTCCTTGAGAATGAGCAGTATCTGGGTCCTTTTTGTCATTTGGATCCTTAGTGGAACCCTCACTTGATGATCCTCCCACCTTTTGCTAGTCTCCTTCCACTGCCGACACATGAATCCTTCCAGCTT
This sequence comes from Thuja plicata, assembly GCA_018584345.1. Taxonomy (NCBI): domain Eukaryota; kingdom Viridiplantae; phylum Streptophyta; class Pinopsida; order Cupressales; family Cupressaceae; genus Thuja; species Thuja plicata. The sequence goes on from MU223887.1 coordinate 2,448,475, forward strand.
TGCAATTCCCACCTAGGCAAGAAATCAAATTTCCTCCTGCTTGACCTCCTCGTATGCCTCTCTCTCTCTCTCGCATTCCATCATTCCTTTTGCAATTTTAACTTAGTTATAGCAACCATCTGTCTAGTTTTATGAGTTTCATGGTCCTTTACTTATTTCTAAAGTTAGTAAGAATGACATTTGAGTTATTGATAGTGGTTGTACACATTATATAATTGGAGATAAAGGAAAATTTCAATTTTTTGAACATTATAATGGTGGATCTATTAGAATGGGAAATGATACACCTTGTCAAGTGAAAGGAAAAGGTACTATTATGCTGAAAGATCAAATCAAATGTGAGAATTCATATTGGGTGAAAGGAATTAATTATAATCTGTTGAGTGTTTCATAGTTGAATAACACAGGTCACCAAGTTGCATTTGAAAATAGAAAAGCTATAATCTATGATGGAACTGGAAAGTTGTTCATCACTGGTGAATAATAAAAAGGTAACCTATTTTACCTTGACACTGTTGAAACTACTTGATTTTTGGAAAAGAATGAAGATATATAGTTATAGGATAAATGACATTGTCATGTAAATTTTGATGACATGGTTAAGCTTAGTAAGAAAATAAAAGCTAGAGGCTTATGGAGCTTATCTAAACCAAACCATGTAATGTGCAAAAATTGTTAAATGGGAATGATGTCAAAATCTAGTTTCAAGAGCAAGAATTTTTCATCTAATGATATTTTAGAGTTGATTCATGCAGACCTATGTGGACCAATGAGAACACAAAGCTATTATAGGGTCATATACTTTATTTTATTTGTTGACGAGTAGTCTAGAATGCTGACTGTCATGTTCCTAAAAGAAAAATATGAAGCATTTAAGATGTTTAAATGGTAAAAAGCTAAAGTGGAAAAAGAAACTAGTAGAGAATTGAAGTGTTTGAGATCTGATAGAGGAGGAAAATTCATTTCTGATGAGCTCACTAACTTTTGTAATGAGTATGGAAGAAAAAGAAAGGTTTCTGAACCGAGGACACCAAAACATAATGGAATTGCTGAAAGAAGGAATAGATCAATTGTATATTGTGCCAGAACACTGATGATTGAAAAGTGTTGCACAAACATACTAGACAGAAGTAGTTAGCAGTGTTGTATACACACTGAACCGAGTGCAATTGAAGAAAGATACAAACAAAACACCTTATGAGCTATGGTATGGTTATACACCTAATGTGAGCTATTTTAGAATATTTTGTTGTCATTTCTATATTCTAAAAGATGATAGAAATGGTAAGTTTCATTCAAAAAGTGATGAAGGAATATTTCTTGGATATTCTACTAACAGTAAAGATTACAAATGTTTCAACAAGACATCTAACAAAATCATTGAAAGTGCAAATGTGAAAGTTGATGAATTTGCTGAGAATAATGATGAGGACAACATGAAATAACAAGAATATTATAGTAGATTTTTCTACATGGAAGAGCCTGATACTATACTGACGCAGATGCCTAACATTATCGTGCAATAGGGTAATGTCACCGGGCAACAGGTAACACAGACCGAGAATTAGGAAAATGCTAAAACTGAAGATCATGAACATGAACACAATGAACCTACAGGAGAAGAAAATGAAGAATAGAGAATTGAACATGTACTTACTAAATATGTGAGAAGACATCATTCAAAAAATTAGATTATTGGAGATAAAAGAGCTGGCATGAAGACAAGAAGTAAGTTGAAAGACAATGCTTGTTTAATTTGTGAATCTGAGCCTAAGAATGTTAGAGATGCATTACAAAATGAGGAATGGATCACTACAATGAATGAGGAAATTGAGAAGATATAGAAAAATACGACATGGACATTAGTACCAAGACTGAGTGATAAAAATTTCATTGGCACCAAATGGATATTCAGAAAAAAATTGAATGAGAATGGAGATGTAACTAGAAATAAAGCAAGATTAGTTTGCAAAGGGTATGCACAGGAAGAAGGAATTGACTATGGATAAAATTTTGCACCCATTTATAGACTTGAAGGACTAAGAATATTACTTGCATACGCAGCATACAAAGGATTCAAAGTATATCAGATGGATGTTAAGTCTGCATTTTTGAATGGAATACTAGAAGAAGAGGTATACATTGAACATCCTGAAGGATTTTTTGATCCTGATTAGACAAACATGGTATGTAAGTTACACAAAACTTTAGATGGATTAAAACAAGCACTGAGAGTATGATATGAAAGATTACACTCCTATCTCATAAGTATTGGATTTATTAAAATAAGTGATAACAAAAACTTATATTTTAAAGGAGGAAATGATGATAAGAGCCTTATTGCTGAAATATTTGTTGATGATGTTATATTTGGAGGTAATGCTAACCTATGCACTTTATTTGTTGATGAAATGAGGAAAGAATTTGAAATGTCAATGTTTGGAGATCAAATTTTTTCTTGGCTTGCAAATCTTACAATAGACTACAGGTATCTACATTACTCAATCAAAATAAATCAAGGAAGTACTGAATAAATTCAGAATGGAAGAATCAAAACTAGTCAAAAAACGTATGGTGACAAGATGCAAATTGACAAAAGAAGACTAGACACCTAAGGTAAATCAAACTTTGTATAGATATATGTTTGGAAAGTTGATGTATGTTGTATACATAAGACCAAACATAGAACACACAGTTGGAATTGTTGCAATATTTTCTACTAATCCCAGAGAATCACATATGACTGCTGTAAAAAGAATTTTTAGATATCTGAAGAACACTAAGAATTATGGACTATGGTACAAAAGAAAAGGAAAGTTCGAACTAAAATTTTATACTGATGCTGAATGGGATAGGAACATTGATGATAGAAAGAGCACTACTGGACGATCATTCTTTATTGGAGAAAGATTAGTTACTTGGATAAGAAATAAGCAAGGATGCATATCTCAGTCAACTGCAGAAGCATAATATGTTTCTACTGCTGCAAACTGTTCAAACATAGCATGGATAAAACAACTGTTGAAAGGAATAAATGAAGAGATCACTAACCCAATGATAATTAACTGTGATAATACAAGTGCTATAAATATTTCAAATAATCCTATGATGCATGCAAAAACAAAGCATATATCTATCAAATATCATTACTTGAGGGAACAAGTACAAGATAAACAAGTGATACTAGAATATGTACAATCAAAAGAGAAAATTGCAAACATATTCACCAAACCCTTACTGAAGGATGCATTTGAGTACTTGAGAGGTAAACTAGGGGTTCATCCCTTGTCTATTGGTCACCAAGCTGACTAGGAGGTTGCATCAACCTACATGAAATCAAAATATCAATCATGTTGTTGCAAAGATGAACTGGACTGACATAGACATATCAATACACTTCAAGGTACCTACTGCACAGAACACCAGAGGTATTTTTGGATACTGAAGAGTTGTATATTTCTTTTGGTATTATTGTCAAAGGGAGAGAGATTCAATGAAATATCTATCCACTAAAGTGAGAAAAGAGAAAGGGAGAGACATATCTAATCTATAGAGAGATTCAAGAATAGAAGAGTTAAATTTGCAGGGAGAGTCTACATGGTGAGTTTTTAATACTGACACATTTTATATTCAAGCTAGGGAGAGCTACATAATTGTTGCAGTTGTAGAAAAAAAGTGTGGTATTTTCTATATGGCATTTTTTTACATTGCATATTTCATATTGTGTTGCCATCAATGCCAAAGGGAGAGATTGATGAACTACAAATGATTGTATGTTTGAAGTCATTTGTTGATAGTCAACCGAGTTATAGATGTGATGATAAACATTATCACTTAATGTATTGTCATTGATGTAAACTTATTTGAGTATCACTATGGTGATAAACATCTACTATGGATTGATGAACTGAAACAAACAAAGTTTATGTGGTCAGTAAATGAAGAGTTCTATATACACTGAGAGACAGTGAACACTGAGTAAAACACAGTGTATACTGAGCACAATAATAACTGAGTTAGGGATTGCCGATACAACACGGTATTGACTGAGCAATTTATTCAAACTGAGGCTAACTAGAATGCTGAGCTAGCAATTGATGATTTCAAGGTAAAATATAAAGTTTGTTATTTTGATCAAACCGTTATGAAAATTCAAGGAAGATCAGATGAAAAAAATTGAAACATGTTTTTAACACAACTGCCAAGGATGGTTTAAGCGGAAAAATCAACGATGGAGATTAAGTGGAAAAATCTAAAGGATGGAAATTAAACGAGCTATGATGTCTATATAAGAGACAATATATTCATTTTGAATCACACATGATGTTATGGTGCGCACATGTGAAGTTTATGCATGAATGATCAAACTAGTTAACAATAGAACCAAGCATTTTCTGTAGACTTTACCAAACAATAGACGAAATAGCATTACTGAATAGAACAGAGTATGGTGAATCAGATGAACTGAAGTGAATAAATTGATCAGAGGTATTATGTACTTAGCATAGATCTAAAAATCTACAAAATAGATTTGTAGTTGAATCAGATCATTAGTGTATCAGTTTATCCATTGTTACAGATAAATATCTTAACCGAGTAGGACGTGAAAGTCTTTATTATGACATTCTAATGAATGTTGAGTTTTCTCTTGTTGACCCCATAGTGAATTCATGGTCAAGAGAGAACTATTGGTTTTAAATCCTCTAACCAAGTCACATTTAACAATGTGCATTATAACCTTTAACAAGGTTGGCTCTTTACAGAGCTCACTTCAGAAGAGTGAAATATTTTGGGTTACCGGTTGTAGGTGGTTTTTCCCTTAATAGAGTTTCCATGTTGTAAATCTATGTGTCAATGTACATGAATGTTTTGGACTTTTATTTTTATTGACACTTTACTTTATTGACATTGATTAGTAATCACAATATTAATTTACTGATACTCGGTAAACACTATTGACTAAAGTTTGAGTTTACAGAATATATTTCACCGAGTTGAAAATTATATGTTTGAAATTGTTTTTATATACATCTGGAGGAATTTGGGATTATAGGATAATTGGGAGCTAACTGATTCACCCCCCTCTCAGTTATTCTAGCAGGGGGGAGGTGAATCGGTAATCTACCAAATAAACAAACTTTAAAATCACTTAAAATTTTATCACCATTTAAAAGATTAACCTTAATAACAACAAATGAAAATCACAAAGATCCAAGATCATCCACAAATTTGGCAAACATATTTATCTCACGGAAACCCAACTAGGGAAAAATCCATGTTAGGGATTTGTACCCACTAAAATGTAGTATTCTAAAGTACACCTTGTGAGGATCTTAACCTTGTTAGTAGTTTACAATAGAAATGTTAGGTGCTACCTAGTTAAGGGATTTAGATTAGGCCTATTATACCCTTTACCCTATTAAAGGTAGCCTTGTTAAAGGACTAAAACACAAGCTAATGTGTCACCTTGTTAGAGGATTTACAATAAAGATTTGTTAGAATCTACCCTATTAGGTGATTTCACCTGCTGTAACTGTTAGGGAACAACATAAACAATGATATGAAAAATAGCACTACCTTTGCTTGATCAGATCCACTAAAGCACATACTCTCTTTTGAGCATACTTAACTCTTCCCTGGCTTGATTTCAACATGCACCTTACATCACACTTTCTCAACACATAATCAACGCAGTTTGCATTCAACTTAAACCATTATATACTGAACTATTAAGTCCACTGCCTTAATAAAAACCTAAAATGAAGTTACAAATCATTCTAGTCAAATCCAACAAACCAAAAAACAAAATTAAATGTACAAAAATTATTTCCAGGACCACGTCAACCTACACAATGATTTACATATGAAATTGATCCAAAGAGTCAAACACATTTTGACCATATACAAACTTCCCCGAGAATCTTCTCCACAAGATAAATTGGAACAATGTGATGCAAGATCATCACCTCCAACCATGAATAAAAATCTCCAAATCATGACTCATTCATGTTGGATGATATCAGAGTTGGGTACTGCTGATGTTGTTGGCATTAATGTTTTGTCACTAATGTCAACATATGTTTCTGTGGCAAGAATAGACTGGTTATTACTATTGTATGATGAATGACATAAGTGTACAGACACTATACAGATGAATCAGAATGAGCAAAGATGAGGATATGAAGAAAGATGTGTGATGACCTTATTCCTAAGGTCGCTTGGCTTAATATTTCATATTGGAGATGTTATAGATGTTTTAGTGAAGACTGGTTTCTGGACTGTGACAGTGATGCTTGATAGAGTGAGTGTCAGTGTTTTGGGGATATCTTACAGGCGATGATGATTCAGGTTATGGGAGCTTAACAGATGACAAAAGGCATATTGAGGAATGTTTATTGTTGATTTCAAGTTGTGTGATTGTTGGTGATGTCAGCCATGGCATGTATTTTGGATGAGACCTATTTGGGGCCAAATTCAGAGATGTAGCGTGTGTTATGGATTGCGGATATTGGATTTGATTTGATGTATTGTAATTGATGTTTACTTGTTTTAGGTACCTTATGTATCTTAGCAAGGGGTTAAATAATTATGTGTATATTGGGAAAGCTTAATTGGCTGATCTAATCAATTAAATTGTGATAGGGTATATATTAGAGATCTTTTATTTTGAAAAGATGTGATAGTGGAATGATGATAAGGTAATTGAAAAGATAGAGAAGTGTGGAAGCTACGAAGCTTGATTGGCTACTGGATGTAGAGCAGAGTTTGTGATTGTAGTACTTCATTGGAACTGACCAAGCAAAGACAATTGCTATCAAATAGTTCAATGGATTGTATATTTCTTATATACACTTGTTCGAAATGTAAATCATTGAGCATGAATTTAACCTTCTTTGGGTAGCGTGCCTAGGTAGTGAGCCCACTGTTACTCTTGAATCCTAATAGGTTTTGTCCTTTAACATGGAATATGAATTGTAATGTTGTAATAAGCTCCTAAGAAGGATAAATTTTTTAACAGGGATACTATACTCTCAGTACATCATTTTTGGGTGCTAATTCCCACTGGGGTTTTACCTTTAACTGGGTTTCCTTGACAACAAGGATTGTGTTATTGTGTTGGCATTTGCTGTGTTATAATTTGAATTAAATTTTTAATGGTTTATAAAGATTAATGTTTAATAATCTATCTCACAACTGATTCAACCCCTCTTAGTTGTCCTTATGGATTGTTATTCCTAACAATTGGCATCAGACCTACTTATCCTTAGAGAGAAATCTTAAAAACTTGAGGTGATCCTGAAGAGGACTTACTACAGGAAGGATAATCTGAAATTTGATCCTAAAAACCTTTACAGTTGGAAGAACAAGATGAGAACACATTTGCTATGTTTGGGAATCAACTACTGGATGATCACAAAAAGAAAGGAAAAGATAAATAATGAGGATGAATTGGAAAAATCTACTGAAGATGAAAAGAAGTTATTTTCATGTAACATGGTCACAAGGGAATCATTGATTAGCACACTTTCTAAAGGAGAATTAATAGGAGTAAAAAGACTTAGATTCTGCACATGAAATATGGACAAGATTGGAAGCACTGTATGATGGAGATACATTTACAAAATAGGCAAAGCTACAAAATAGGAAGACAAAGATGGAATCATTGAAAATGAAAGATGATGAGAACATTAGAGCATGTGCACAGAGAATTATAGAAGTGGTTACTCGCATCAGAAACTCTGGAGGTACTTACAATGAGGAAGAAGTTCTTGCAAATATTCTTAGATATCGGATGCCTATATACGAAACTAAAGTCTAAGCTATAGAGGAGATTATACCTTTGACACCGAAATTGAATAGAGAGATGTTGATTGGAAAACTAACTACTTTTGAAGCTGCAAAACTAGGAGATTCTTTCCCTAAAGTTGAGTCAGCATTCAAGGTGACTATGCATAGAAAAAAAGAGACCTTATCTAGAATTTCAAGCACCAACAATAGTGACTTGAGAGAAGAACTTGGAGACTATGTTGAAGACCGTGAATAGATACAAGAGGAAGAAAGAAAGCTAGATGAAGTGGTAGCCCTGATTGCTAGAAGAGAAAAGAGAGGTAAGGGTAAATTTGAAGGTAAGTTATAGTTGAAATGTTTTTCATGCAACAAGATTGGTCATTTTTCATCTCGATGTCCTACAAGGGTTCCAAAACATAAACCTAAGCTTTACAAATCAAAGTATTCTAAAGACAAGGAATGCCATTATGCTAGTGAAGGTGTTTCTAATGATGACGCTATTGACTATGGTGAAACTGGATTTATTGCTATTAAGGATGATGAACCTATACATGAAGAAAAAGCATTAGTATCTCGTGTTGAAAATAAATTTGAATGGGTTATAGATAGTGGTTATTCACATCATATGACTGGAGATAAATACAAGTTTGTTAGTCTGCAAATATATGATGGTGGTGTTTTTAGATTTGGCGACAATACTCCTAAGCTTATCATTGGAGTTGGAGCTATTTCTCTGGATGGAAAAACTAATATTGATGTAATGTACCGCTTGTTGATGGACTTAGGCATAATCTATTGAGTGTTGGATAGCTAGTGGAAAGAGGTTATCAATTGAAATTCATTGATGGGAAATGTTCTATTAGAAATAAATCAAGAGACTTGATCACATCTAGTACTATCTAGAGGCAATGTATTTGAATTGAATACATCTGAGGCTTCTTGTTTTATTGGGAAGGTTGATGATAGTTGGTTATGGCATAGAATATTTTTTCATGTTAACTTTGACAATATTGTGAAGGAAAGTATGATTAATGCAGTAAGATCTACCTAAGATTGTAAAACCATCTAACACTATGTATAGAGAGAGTGTGTTATGGGGAAGTAGACTAGAAGCAATTTTAAAATAAAATCTTATTCAACAAAAGGGAAGTTGGATTTGGTACATACATATTTGTGTGGCTCTACAAGAGAAATATCTTATTATGGTGAAAGGTATTTTTTACTTTTTGTTGATGAATTTTCTAGAATGATGTGGGTTACATATTTAAGAGAGAAGTCTGCAGCATTTGAAAACTTCAAGATATTGAAAGCAAAAGTTGAGAATGAATCAGGTTTGAAGATAAAATGTTTATGAATAGATAGAGGTGGTGAGTTTACTTTAGATTTATTTAATACCTACTGCGAAGAGCATGTAATATTCAGACAGACATCTTCTCCTAGGACACCACAAAAGAATGGGATAGCAGAGTGAAGAAACATAACAATATTAGATGTTGCTAGAAATATGTTGGTGGAAGGACATGTATCACATGTTCATTGGAGAGAAGTTGTTGGTACTGCTATGTACACCTTAAACAAAATTTAGATCAAATAAGGTACAAGTAAGACTCCTTATGAATTATGGTTTGATCATACTCCTAGTGTAAAATATTTCAAAATATTTGGACGTAAATTCTATATCAAAAGAGATGATGAGATAGGGAAGTTTGATGCTAGAAGTGATGAAGGTATCTTCCTTGGTTATTGTACTAAGAGAAAAGCCTATAAATGTTTCAATATGAGATTGAGGAAGTTGATTGAAAGCGCTAATACGAGGATAGATGAAAATTTTCAGATTCAAGAAAGAATGTATGATTGTGGACAGATTGCAGAGATGAAAAAGGTCACCGTTGATCCTGTAGAACCTTTGGAGATTGATGATGAGATTGTAGATGAATCAATTGAGCTTACTGAAACTCCTAAGACTTTGAGGTATGTTAAGAAGAACCATCCTAAAAATTAAATCATTGGTAATGAAAGTAAAGGAATTATGACACAATCTAAAGTAAGAGATGAAATTTGTTTGATTTCTCAAGTTGATCTAAAAACTACTGATGAAGCATGTAGAGATGAATCTTGGACTACAGCTATGTAGGAAGAACTAGAATAGATAAATAAAAAAAATACTTGCGAATTGGTTCCAAGACCTAAAAACAAAAATGTGATAGGAACTAAATGGGGTTTCAGAAACAAAATGGATGAGGAAGAAACTGTGGTAAGAAATAAGGCTAGATTGGTTTGTAAAGGCTACTCGCAATAAGAAGGCATAGAATTTGAAGAAACATTCTCTCTTGTTGCTAGGTTGGAAGCTGTGAGATTATTTCTTGCTTATGCTACACATAAAGAATTTAAAGTATATTAGATTGATGTGAAATATGCATTCTTGAATGGAGATTCAGAAGAAGTATACATAGAGAAAGATGATGGGTTTCCTTTGATAGAATATGAAGACATGGTTTGTAAGTTGAAGAAAGCATTGTATAGACTGAAACAAGCACTGAGAGCATGGTATGCAAGACTAGACATGTATCTACTTCATCTTGGTTTGAGAAAAGGTAAGAAAGACAATAATTTATATTTAAGAACTGGTGAATATGGAATCTTAATCATAGAAGTTTTTGTTGATGATATCATTTTTGGAGGAAATGATAAAATGAGTAAAAAGTTCTCTAAAGAAATGGAAAATGAATTTGAAATGTCAATGATTGGTGAGATGAAATTTTTTCTTGGTTTGCAAATTAATAAGAATAAGAATGGTATTTTAATATCTTAGACCAAGTACCTTAAGGAAATGTTGAAGAAGTTTGGAATGGAACATTGTAAACCTGTTGGAACACCCATGGTGGCTGGTTACAAACTTACTAGTAATGATAAAACTCAGAGTGTTTTTAAGATAAAGTACAAATAAATGATTGGAGGTCTACAATATCTAACTCACACCAGACCAGATATCTCCAACGTAGCTGGAATTGTGGCAAGATATCAAGCAGATCCTAAAGAGACACACCTTGCTGCTATGAAAAGAAATTTAGATTCTTAAAAGGAACAATAGAGGATGGATTATGGTTGAAAAATCAAACGACTTTATTTTACAGGCTTATAATGATGCTGATTGGGCAGGTAATGTGGATGATAGAAAGAGTACAAGTGGTGGATCATTTTTCCTTGGAAAAAGGTTGGTTTCATGGTTAACTAAGAAGCAGGACTGTAATGCTCAGTCTACTGTTGAATCCGAGTATGTTGCTGCTGCTATAAATTGTACACATGTTATTTGGATGAAACAAATGCTAAAGGATATTGGAATAATAATTGAAGAGCCAGTGGTTATCCATTGTGATAACACTAGCATAGTGAATATGTTGAAGAATATTTTAATGCATTCAAAGACTAAACATATTTCTATTAAGTATCATTTTTTGAGAGACAAGGTAGCAGAGAAAGAGATTAGACTAGAGTATATTAGCACAAAGGAATAGATAACAAATATATTAACAAAACATTTACCAAAAGATGCTTTTAAGTATCTCAAAAGCATGCTTGGGATGAGAGCCCCTCCTTGTGGTAATTAATTGGTGTAGGCATGCATCATTCCAGTCGCTTTCAGAGCTATATCATTTTCTAGACTTGATGTATGGATCTACTCCTCAGGGGAGTGATCGCAGGAACACTATAGAGCACATTTGGGTGATTTTGAACCTGGCTGTTAGACATGAAGATTTGAAAAAGATACACCTTACAGAAGATTAAAGATGAGTTATGGCACCCTTTTCCATTTTTCACCAAAGGGGGAAATATTCTATGTGAAAATCCCTACTGCTTTAGGGAGAATTGTGTTGAGGATATTGAGAAGATTGTATTGAGAGAGAGTACTTTTGGTCTGATAGATTTTCCCGTAAGTTGCCATCAATGCCAAAGGGGGATATTGTTGGATGATATCAGAATTGGGTACTACTAATGCTGTTGGCATTCATGTTTTATCACTGATGTCAACATATGTTTCTGTGGAGAGAATAGATTGGTTATTACTATTATATGATGAATGACAGAAGTGTACGAACACTGTACGGATGAACTAGAATGAGCAAAGATGAGGATATGAAGAAAGATGTGTGAATACCTTATTGCTAAGGTTTCTTGGCTTAATATTGCATATTGGAGATGTTACATATGTTCTAGTGAAGAGTGGTTTCTAGACTGTGACAGTGATGCTTGACAAAGTGAGTCTCTGTGTTTTGGGGATATCTTACATGCAATGATGATTCATGTTATGCGAGCTTAAGAGATGACAAAAGACATATTGAGGAATATTTGTTGTTGATCGAAATTCATGTGATTGTTGGTGATGTCAGCCGTGACATGTATTCTGGAGGAGACCTATTTGGATCTGAATTCAGAGATGTAGCATGCATTATGGATTACGAGCATGGATTGTGGATCTTGCATTATATCTGATGTATTGTAATTGATGTTTACTTTTTTTAGGTACTCTGTGTATCTTAGCAAGGGGTTAAATAATTATTTGTATATTGGGAAAGCTTAATTAGGCGACCTAATCAATTATTATAATAGGGTAATATGAGAGATATTTTCTTTTAAAAAGATGTGATAGTGGAATGATGACAAGGTAATTGAAAAGACAAAGAAGTGTGGAAGCTGCAAAGCTTGATTGGCTACTAGATGTAGAGAAGAGTTTGTGAAATTGTAGTACTTCATTGGAACTAACCAATAAAAGATAGTTTCTATTAGATAGTTCAATGGATTGTATATTTCTTATATACACTTGTTCAGATTGTAAATCCTTGAGGGTGGTTTTAACCTCTTTGGGTAGTGTGCCTGGGCAGTGAGCCGACTGTTACTCTTGACTCCTAACAGGGTTTGTCTTTTAACATGGACTATGTACTGTATTGTTGTAATAAGCTCCTAACATGACTAAATATTTTAACATGGATACTATACTCACAGTACATCATTTGTGAGTGCTAATTCTCACATTGGTTTTACCTTTAACAGGGTTTCCTCGACAACAAGGATTGTGTTATTGTGTTGGAATTTGTTGTGTTATCATTTGAATTGAAGTTTTGGTTTATAAAGTTTAATGTTTAATAATGTGTCTCACAACTGATTTACTGCCACTCTCAGTTGTGCTTGTGGATTTTTATCCCTAAAAATTCATCGTTAATCACCACCACATTGATACCAATCACCAATACAAGATCTACCATCAGTAGGACAATAACACAAACACTTAACCTATTGAATAACACCGTCTCTGCTCACCGATCACATATCCTTTCCATCAGCCACTCAAAGTAGTTGGGATTGCAATTTTAGCATCTGAACACTGTAAATCACCATATCGTGTGACCATGCCACAAGATGCATCATATATTTTACAAGACATTCAAATCATCTATCACCTGTCATTAATTATTCTGACAGTTGTACTATTATACACCATTCAATTACAACTCTCACATAAACTTACTTTAGTGGTAGCGGTCATGCATTTGACATCCAGAGACATACCTAAGTCCCCGCTTAAGATAACAACCACTGAAAGTCATTGAAACTCATCATTCATAAAAGATATGCTTGACAACATACTAAGAACACAAAGTCAATAGTTGACATCAATGACAATATAATATCTAATCATCCTGTAATCAAATCAAGTCCATGTAATCACTAAAACACACCACCACTACATGAGATATGCCAACAGTTACATGTTAACAATGTGTGAGAAGTGGTCATAATATTTTCCCTCTTCCTCAAACCTTTCTAGTGATCTTACCTACTCAAATCTTGAAGCTTATGCAATTCTCTTCTTCAATGCCTTCCTTGACCAAAAACCCGGGATTCTTCTCACAAATTTCTTGAATTTCATGTTTAGTTAGACATTATCATGGTTTAAAAAAACCACAAGTTAACATTCAAGGATTAGTAACCAAAAAAAGGCTCTACTCGGAAGTAAGGAACTCACTTAAGGGTTGGTATATCTATGTAAACTTGATACTTGTTTTGATAATCTTGAAGCATTGCAATATATTTGTTAATATTGTCCCTTTCTTCTTCCTTTTGAATTTCCTCAATGTCCTTTGTTGACGCACACAATGAACAATTCTTCTTTTCAATGCCTTTCATGATCGAAAACTAGGAATATGTCACAATTTTCTTCAGCTTTGACATCTACCTATCATTCCTACAAAACCATCATGATAGAGATCAGAATCTTGAAATTAGTTTTCTGCCAAAAGAATTGAAAATACTAAAACAAGTATTAAATGCACTAAACTATGTGCTGGATGTACTAAAATGTTGATTGAATGCGCTAATCTGATGCTTAAAAGCACTAAATTTTAGGTTAAATGTGCTAAAAGACACAACAAAGTCCCTAATCTGTGTATCACATACGCTAATCTGTGGTATAAAAATACTATAGAAAAATTCATAAGCGGTAAAAGACAGGTATACTGAGCTAGTCTATGTTTCAAAAATATTTATATGTGTGTCGTATGTGCTATCCTACGATGAATTCAAACCTGCAAAATAGTAAACCTAGGAAAATGAACAAAAAAAAACTTAGCAGCATGGGCGTGGGCCCTACAGTGGGTGCGAAAAGTGTATGCTAGAAATCTGGTTAGTCAAAGAGCTAAATAACTAACATACCCATGAAACATTAACATGGAAACTAAACAATATTTTAAACAAATGCAAGCAATAGTTTCTCAAAACCATCCCATGGTCCTCTCTCTTCAAGGATCCATTTGATCTATTTAATGGCTCGATTATTGATGGATGACAACTTAAAGATGGAGTTTAAATGAAATACATAATGTTGAAAGATAAAACTACTATAAGAGTTGAAATGCAAGATTAAAGCTACAATGAGTGTTAAAAAATGAAGCTAAGATGCAAGATTAACCATGATTTAAGCTATGAAAATGATCTAACTAAGATGCAAAGATACTCTAAAATGATGCTAAAACTAAACTATCATGAGCTAGATACTAACATGACATCAATATGCAAAGACTGTGGCTGGATCAAAAGATTTCCAGGGTCCTATTTATAGATTTTCAAAGGTGGGGTGAGGTGTCCTTATGATAATCCTCTCATGCCATGGAGATACAATTGTTAGTCTATTGAGACAAGTATAAGTTTATGCCTCCAAGTTGAAGACAAGTGTCCTGAGAAGGTACATTGAGGTTGGAATAGAGGGCATGTGTCCAAGAGGGAAAAGAGTCAAATTTGTTAGCTAAAGAGTGTAAATTCTTTTTGACATGTGTTTCTTGATATTTATTGCAAGGGAATCTCTACAAGTTGAGGATAATACCCATTTGTTAATTAGGAAATTAGAAATTTCATATGAGAAGGGTGAGGTGGTAATGGTGAAGTTGAACCTGGGTGAAATGAGATGGAATTAAATTGAGATGGTTGGACGAATCAATGATATAATGGGAGGTGGGAGAATATTAAAGAGACATGAACTATATAATTAAATTAAATTAAATCTAACTATATAGTAGAGGAATTAAATGGGTATTTAATAAATTAGATTTCCAAGCCAATTTTTATGCGTGTACAAATATACTTTTCAAGTGCTTTACATCTTGAAAATGAAAGATAACACAATAAAAGTAAGCAAGGTACCTTAATTGAATAACTATTGACATCTATAGGGAACTCTTTCTTCCTAAAGATAGAAGAACCATGGGAGGACAAAATATCCCTCAACTAAACATTGTTGTCACATTTAAGATGTTTTTCCCATGTGATAAACAATAGTCCTCTAAACATGTATTCACTATACTTGCCTTTATCCTATGAGCAAGAGTGGTCTCTTCATAAAAAAGGCACGGGTTCAACTCGAATGCCTATCATCTTAGACTTATTCATAATATTCATGAATTAGATTTGGAGATTATAAGACCTTAGAATAGTGAAATAAGAATATCATGACATTTAGGTACAATAATCAACAATTAATAAATATGTGAGGCTTATGCATCACCTATTTGTCAACTATAGAGAATTGTCATGAGAAACTTATAAATTATTGTTATAAGGCACATCATCATCATGTATAAATAAGGTATCTTGTATAGATCATTATGCCTAACCTCTATATAAGATGCACCATCAAATGAATGTGAACCTAAGGATAGAGACATTGCGATATATGACACATATGAATAATATCAAAAGAAGAGTAAATTTAATACAATAAATATCTAAGGGGGTGTATTATTATTGCATAAAGTTGTATGGCTAAGTATATCAAGAGATAGGGCATCACCATCAATGCCAAGACTCGATAAAGCCAAAGGCCTCAAAGGTGTAACATGATAATGTGCATGCACGATACTACTATTAGTCATAATGTATGAAAACCACATTCTTGATAAAGCTCATTGGTAATTAAAGTGAGAATACATAAATGAGAAGGAAAAGTGAATATTATAATTATGAAAGATTATAAATTACATCTATGATGAAATAATACCTTCATATTAAATATCTCACAGTCTATGAGATGGAATGACATGATATTATCCATGATGAAAAAATAAAATATAGGAAAACATCCAAAAAAAAATCTTGCATGCATGAAAGTTATATTTAAAGGCTAATGAGAATTCACATTAAATGACCTAACAATAAAATACAAAAAAAAAACTAATGCTTGATGGGTAAAGATTAAAGAAATAATCTATGGTTTAAATTTGAACGTTGATCAAGATAAAGCAATGAAAGATACTTATCATGTCCATTTAATACAAAAATTCTCTTAGGACTGTTACATATTGTTCTCCTCATTTGTGTAAAAGGAAAAAAAACTTAGGGGTATAGGCAAAGCCAATTTCATCATAATTGAAAGATGTAAAATACACTCTTTCATATAGTCTAAGGTAGATAAATAAATAATTCTAGTCAATAAACACCCTGACATTATGAGCTTAAAAGGTATTAATATTAAACATGACTTTTAGAATAAAAAATAGGGATCAAGGACTTGGCATTGAAATAAGCAATAGGGTTGTTTATTGAAGATGATGCAATATGGTAAAAAAAACTCTATTGTATTACCAAACATGAAATTACTATATCTCAATAGATTATAAATAATAATAATAATAATAATAATAATAATAATAATAAACCCTCTCTATGTGACTTTATGTACCAACAAAAATGATTTCCTACGTTACAAATTTAAACATATTATCCAAAATTGATCCTTAATTAAATTTAAACATAATGTGCAAATCTGATCCTTAATTATAAAAACATCTTGCATGCCTTTCAATAAAATCTATGTCTTCATGTTCGAAACATGTGACCAAAAATAGGTAATGTGTCTTTTATATAATACAATAACACATCAATCAAGAAATTTTAAATTCAAGTTATCAAATAAAAACCATGAACAAGGGAGCTTGTTGAATTTAATTTTAAATTTAAATTTTCTATTCAATTAGTAATTTATGTGATGTATATTTGATTAGGCTCACTTACATTTCATTAATTTGATCTAAAATAACATATAAATAAAATGAAAAATAAGTTTAAACTATAAGATATGAGAGAGCTGCAATCAAATAAGATTCTATATTAATTATCAAATTGTATATAACAACATTGCTTACACATTTATTATTACATAAAAATTAAATAAACCAAAAACATGCCCTAAATTCTATTTTCACCTTAGCAAGATTAAGGTTTTTTATAAGTGTTTGTGGACTAATGCCCTTTATCTCTAAGATGAGAAATGCTTTAAAAAACTAAACATTCTAGCTTGGAGTCATAAACTGCTTACTCTGAAGATAGTTTGAGGATTTTGTCACCTATTGCTCAAGTGTTCGAACGTAGCCAAGCATAGAAAAAAAAAATCTCTAAATTCTCAATACACAAGTATTATTATGAACGCTCGACGGAGCGCTTCTTACACTCAATAGACAGCGGACTACAAATATTGAATGGGCAGAAGATAATTACTTGTTTAGATACGTTTTCTTGCGATACAGTTCCAGGATTCAACGATCACCTCCACCAGGTTCAAAAATAAGAATTTTAAAATATGACCTCATTTGTAATATTCATCCTCCTGTGGATGGATATAATTAAAATACGCACTTTATCTTAGGACCAGTGATTGAAATAAATTTGAACTTTCTCTCACTTCGATAGTTTGTTTGAATATATAAGATTATTTTTTGAAACATGCCCTAAAAATAGGTTGCAACTCTTCATAGAAAATATTGATGATTCAAATTTTTCGGTTGGAAATATGTATATTCTGTCACCCTACACCAAATGTTTCATGGGCCCTTCGTTAATTCAATGGTCTTATTTGTAACTGTTAATAGTGTGCGTTTATGTCTTGATAACAATTTACATTTAATTAGGATGATTAAGTAATATTCACATGATAGAAGAATCTGAGAATATATATATATATATATATATATATATATATATATATATATATGGTGGTGGTTTTGATTTTATCATTGAATGGTTAATGTGAAGTGACAAATAATTAGAATGGGAAATCACAATACATATTAGAGATCAAAGAGAATGTAGCATAGTTTTGGTGAAATTTATGAATTATAGACAAAGCCACATTTGAAGGCAGAGCAAACAAACACGAAAGACAGTTTATTGATTATTTAAGTGATTACAAGAGTTAACTTTTTGGAAGAAAACATTGTTAAAACAAATGCATAGAAAATGGATTGGAGGTCACTAGGAGAGATATATTGATGGGAGGTGAGAAATTTATTTCTAAAATGTTAATCTTGACAATTTTCTTATGTTTGGTGGTAGAAATTAATTTTATCACTAACCAATTCAATATCAATAATGCCCAATCATTTTTGTAGATATTTAAAGTTTTCTGTGCTAATGTGTTAGTGAAAAAGATTGCTAAATGATCTTTAGATTTGCAGAACTCAAGGTCGATTTCTCCATTGTTAACTAGTTCCTCGATGAAGTGGTACCTCCTATCAGTTGCTTTCTCCTCTTACGAAATAAATGATACTTTGACGACACAATTACTGACTTATAATCACAATGGATTGGTGTTGTTCTCTCTTATTCATTCAATAAATCTAACAAAACTTCACTCATCTATATGATGAACTACAACTAATTGTATGTTTGAATTCATTTTGTTGATGATCAACCGAGTTACAGATGTGATGATAGACATTAATCAGTTAATGTATTGTCATTTATGTCAACTTATTTTGATTATCATTGTGGTGAAAAACATCTATTATAGATTAAAGATCTGGAACAAACAAAGTTTATGTGGTCGGTAATTGAAGAGTTCTGTATACACCGAGTAACAGTGAACACCGATTAAATATAGTGTATACTGAGCACAGTGATAATCGAGCTAGGGATCACTGACAGAACACGGTATTGACCGAGCAATAAAAAGAAACTGTGGCCGACTAAAATGATGAGCTGGCAAATTGATGATTTCGAGGTAATTGATAAGATTTGTTATGAAGATCAAACGGTAGATGAAAATTTAAAGATTATTGGATAAAGAAGATTAAAATATGTTTTTGACACAACTGCCGAGGAAGGGTTAAGTGGCAAAACCAACGATGGAGATTAAGTGGAAAATTCTAAAGGATGGGAATTAAATGAGTTATGATGTCTATATAAGAGACAGGAGATTCCTTAAGACACAACAAATACGCACACATGCAAAATTCATGCATGACTGGTCAAACTAGTTGAAGACAAAACCGAGCATTTATGTAGAGAACACTAAGCAACAGAGGAAAGAGCATTTACCGAGCAGAACAGAGTATCAAGAATCAGAGGAATTGGAGTGAATAAATTGATCAGAGTTATTATTTACTTAGCATAGATCTGAAAATCTGCAAACGGAGTTGTATTTGAATAAGATCATTACTGTACCAGTTTAACCATTATTACAGATAAATCTCTTAACTGAGTAGGACGTGAAAGTCTTTATTATGACATTCAAATGAGTGTTGAGTGTTTTCTTTTTGACCCCATAGTGAATGATTGGTCAAGGGAGAACTGTTAGTGATAAATCCTCTAGCTAGGTCACATTTAACAGTGTGCATTGTAACCTTTAATAGGGTTGGCTCTTAACCGAGCTCACTTTAGAAGAGTGAATTATTTTGGGTTACCGGTCCTAGGTGGTTTTTCCCTTAGTAGAGTTTTCATGTTAAAAACTTGTGTTAATGTGTATAAATTTTGTGGATTGTTATTTTTTTTACACATTACTTTATTTGCATTGATCGATAATCCGAGCATTGATTTATTACTACTCGGTAGACAACTTGATAGTTAAGTAACTAAAGTTTGAGATCACAGTCTATTTCACCAAGTTGATTTATATGTTTAAAATTGTTGTTATATACATTTGGGAGAATTTGGGACTGTAGGATAACTAGAGCTAACTGATTCACCCCCCCCTCTTAGTTATCTAACAATTGGTATAAGAGCATAGAGTTCTTGGAAAGTTTTAAAGGACTTAAGCGAAAGATCACAAGATGTATAAGAGAGATGCACCTAAGCTGAAAAAGGAGAACTTCTCAACATGGAAGAGTAGAATGAGACTATACCTATCAGGGATTGGAGATGATATAATGCTATACCTGGATACTGAATTCATCTTACCTACTGGACCTTTTACTGTTAATCAGATGAAAGAGAAATATGAACACAATACTATGATGGTAGAACTTTCTTCTTCACTAACTGATGCTGAATTTGAGAATATCAAGACATATATATTAGCCAATAATATGTGGGACAAGATTACACTAGTTTATTGAGGAAAAGAAAATATGAAAAAGATCTAAAGCTGAAAGTCTCTTAGGAAAATTTGATGACATGAGAATGAATGAAGGAGAAAACATAACACAGTACAACAATCGAATCAAGGAGGTTGTGAATGCTATTTGTGGAGAAGGTGGAGTTATTGATGAAGACACTATTGTGAGTAAGATTCTTAGAAATTTTTTGCCTATTTATTCTATTAGAGTGTCTGCAATACATGAAATGAGAGCAGCACCTGGAAATGATATTACTGTTGATAGCCTTGTCAGTAGACTGATTTCATTTGAGTTAAACAATTTTGACAATAGTATTGTTCCTACTGTTGAATATGAATTTATGTCCTCTCTAAAAATTAGTAAATTTGGTAAAAAACACATGATAAGGAATGACAATGACAGTGACAGTGATAGTGATGATAAAGAACTTTATGAACTTGAAGCATTAATGGCTAGAAGATTGTAGAGAGGTAAAGGAAGATATAAAGGTAAACTTCCTTTGATATGTTTTAATTGTAAAGAAATTGGACACTTTGCTGCCAGATGCCCAAATAGAAAAAGTGATGAAACAAATGAAATATCTAATGACAGAAAGGATGGTCGAGAATATAAAAGAAACCGACAGTATGATAGAAGGGGTAAGTGAGATTACAAAGACAAAGGAAAGAAGACATGTTACATTGCTGAAGATAAAGATAAAGACACCGACACCGACACTGCTGAAGACATTGAGACAATATTTGTAGCTTTGAAAGAAGATTTAGAAGAAGATGAAAGGTATGTTAAAATAACACTAATTTCTAAAGTTTGCAAGCATGACATATGGGTTATTGATAGTGGCTACACACATCCCATGACTAGAGATAATGAAAACTATGAATTTCTTGAGCATTATAATGATGGATTCGTTAGAATGGGAAATGATACACCTTGTCAAGTGAAAGGAAAAGGTACTATATTGCTGAACAATGAGATCAAATGTGAGAATGCATATTGGGTGAAAGGACTTAATTATAGTCTGTTGAGTGTTTCATAGTTGAATAACATAGGTCATCGAGTTGCATATGAAAATATAAAAGCTAGAATCTATGATGAAACAAGAAAGTTGATCAGCACTGGAGAACAATCAAAAGGTAATCTATTCTATCTTGACAATGCTGAAACTACTTGTTTGTTGGCTAAGAATGAAGATATATGGTTGTGGCATAAGGGTTATGTCATGTAAATTTTGACAACATGGTTAAGATCAATAAGAAAAGAAAAGTAAGAGGCTTACCAAGCTTATCTAAACCTAGCCATGTTATGTGCAAGAATTTTCAAATGGGAAAAATGTCAAAATCTAGTTTTAAGAGGAAAAATTTCTCTTCTAATGATATTTTTAAGAAGATTAAAACATGTTTTTGACACAACTGTTGAGGAAGGTTTAAGCGGAAAAACCAACGATGGAGATTAAGTGTAAAAATCTAAAGGATGAGAATTAAATGAGTTATGATGTCTATATAAGAGACAATAGATTCATTAAGATGCAACAAATGTGCACACATGTAAAATTCATGCAGGACTAATCAAACTAGTTGAAGACAGAACTGATCATTTCTCCAGACAACACCGAGCGATAGAGGAAAGAACATTTACCGAGTAGAACAAAGTATGAAGAATCAAAGGAACTAAAGTGAACAAATTGATCAAAGGTATTATGTACTTAGCATAGATCTGAAAATATGCAAATAGAGTTGTATTTGAATCAGATCATTACTGTATCAGTTTAACCATTGTTACAGATAAATCTCTTAACCAAGTAGGATGTGAAAGTCTTTATTATGACATTCAAATGAATGTTGAGTGTTTTCTTGTTGACCCCACAGTGAATGACTGGTCAAGGGAGAACTGTTAGTGATAAATCCTCTAACAAGGTCACATTTTATAGTGTTCATTGTAACCTTTAATAGGGTTGGCTCTTAACTGATCTCACTTTAGAAGATTGAATTATTTTGGGTTACCAGTCCCAGGTATTTTTTCCCTTAGTAGGGTTCCTATGTTAAAAATCTGTGTTAATGTGTATGATTGTTATTTTTATTTACACATTACTTTATCTACATTGATCAGTAATCACAGTATTGATTTACTGCTACTCGGTAGACAACTTAATAGTTGAGTAACTAAAGTTTGATATCATAGTTTATTTAACCAAGTTGATTTATATGTTTAAAATTATTGTTATATACATCTAGGAGAATTTGGGAATGTAGGACAACTGGAGCTAACTGATTCACCCCCTCTCAGTTATCTAACACTATATTCCATGACATGCAGTGGTAGTTGTGGTTACATATTCTATTTTGGTCAATGAAATGGTCACTATTAGTTTCTTCTTTGATGTCCATCATACAATTTTGATCCAAGATGAAATATATATCCATGAGTTCTCTTCATATCATCTATGGTACATACAATATCACTATCAGTATAACCAATAAAAAAAATTATTAGTTTAGGAAAATAAAAGTTCACATCCTATTAAACTCGAAACATATCTTAATAACCTTTTTAAAACATTGCAGTGGGGCTTGAGGTGACTACATGAAACTTGAGATCAAACTTATACTATACATAATTTTTGTCTTAGTGGTTGTGAGACACATTAGACTTCCAATAAGTCTTTTAAACATAGTTGGATCAAGATTTGGTTCATCATCATCTTTTTTAAGCTTTGATCATATTGCAATCGGAGTTGATATTTAATTGCAATTTATCATTTTAAACCTTCTCAAGACATCTTTGATATACCTATATTGACAAATGAAGATAGGATTATCATATTAAAAAACTTCAATGCCCAAGAAGTATTTCATCAAGCCTATCCCTATTAGCTCGATGTCTTTCTTCATTGCTAACTTGAACATATCTATTGACAAATTTCTAGTGAAAATCAAATCATCGACATACAAACACATAATCAAAATTTGACCTTTCTCATTGGTCCTTATATATAATGTGGCCTCACTATTAATTATATTGAATTCATTTCTTATCAATTATGAACCATTATTGTTATGCCAAGCTATGAGTGCATGTTTCAAACCATAAAGTATCTATTATAATTATATACTTTATTTTTATGCTCATACACCTCATAAATAGGTGGTTGTTGAAAATTTACTTATTCATCAAGAAAAATACTCAAGAAATTTGATTTTACATCTATTTATTATAGTTTCCAATTATTATGTGTAGCTATTGCTAAAATGACTCCATTTATAACAAGTTTGGCAATTGGGTGTGACTCTCGAGCTTTCCTATGGAGTTCTAGAATGAGGAAATTTTTAAAGGCATTGCAAGTTCTTTCAGGGAGCTTCTTTCCATTGACCTAATGATGATGCCTAGGAAGAGGTTGGTCTTTGCTAGAGTCTGTGTTGATATTGTTCAATCTACTGATTTTCCCACATCTATTGAGATTATTTCTAAGTTAGGCTCATTGGTTTAGTCGATTGAGTTTGAATCATCTCTATTTTTATGCTTTTGTTGTTAAAAGTTGGGGCACTAGGAAAGGAAATATCCTTTAAAAGCTCAAAAAAGGTGAAGAAGATAGTTAATATTTGGAAGGCTAAACCCAAACAAGGGGGTTGCTATCCTCAAGAGCTTCTTGATGTGAATCTTCAAGAGCCTAAGATAGTTCATAATGGTGAAATATGTAATGGGAATAACAATATTGAGGAAAAATCTTGGGGGTATGAGGATCCTAGATAAAGTATGAAAAGATTTTGTGCTGATAAGATTCATGCATCTTCTGAAGGAGAGAAGGTATCCTATTTGGTGAATAAATGTTAGTATCCTTGTGGTGGTAATATAGATGGTGGCGCGGTATTACATTTTTCTCATTCACTCATTTCTAACCATAATTCCCCTAAGGTAGTAGCCTCCACTTTTCAAATCTTGGTTGTCGGGGAAGAGGCCATGGATGCAAAATTTTTGCTATCCTTAATCAGAATATCACTAGAATGTCTCTAGATTCATGATCCTCTAAGAGAACCTCCATGTAAAAGGAAATAGACTGTGACAAAGATAATATGAGTCAAGAAGAAAACCATATGGATAATAATATTAATTTTACTAAATTTGAAAGGAAAAGGGAAGCAAAAAGATCCCATCAATGGGAGTGTCTTCATGGACCAGGTCCAAAGCGGATGTGGGGTCATAAGGAGCTCTAAAAAAAATTTCAAAATGGCATAGGGAGCATGAATATATTTAAAGTATTGCTGATGAGGTTCAAGAACTGTGTTGGATATTTGCTTGAGTAGTACTCTATTAAAAAATGAGTCATGTCATGGAATATTAGAGGGCTAAATAGCTCTCATAAGCAAGATATTTTGTCCAATTGTGTTAGATTCAAGAAATGAAAAAATTCTCTAAAGAGAGACTAGACAAGATTAAGGTTTCTAAAAATTGTAGGGTTCAGAGTAATAGTTCAAAGGGATATTTGGGTGGTATTTCCACATTTTGAAATCAAAATTTCAGTTTAGGTATTTTAGTTTGGGAGGATACTAACTAGAATTATTCTAGAATTTAAGAGATCGTCAAGAGCATAAACTCTACATATTGTTTGTAATTTGTTTTAGTGTAATATAATATATTCATGCTTGGGTGTGGTATATTTTTTGTTACAAAACAATTTCTCACATAAATCCAATGTTGTGGTTTATTTGATTCTTTTCTTTGCATCTTTGTTAAGAAGTTTGTATATAAGGAATTTATGTTCACTTAGCTTGGGGATTTACATTAGGAAGGATTTTTTTGATCCTCTTCTTTCCTTTCAAATACTCAGTTGATGATATATAGAATTTTATGTCAGATTGATTCTCAATAATCACAAATAATTTAAAATAAAACATTAATAATTGCAAGGTTATAGACTTTTAAGTAGAATAATAGGAGGGTCATCATCCAATGCATGAAATTGAGGAACTTAGAGAAACTCAAGAATATTATGATAGAAAGTTTGGGATGAAAAATAGCAAGATATCTTGTAAGCAATGAGATCCATGAATGTAATGAGTAAGAATGGCTAGATGTCAAATATTTAGTAGTTAAGAGGTGAAGAAACACTTATTCAATATTATCATAGCTAATTGAAAAGTGTCACTAAATGATGTGGAAGATGAGATTATATCATGTGGCACTATGTGAGGGAAGCAATTTAGAAAATTTGGCTGTAAGGCTATGCAATGGATGAGAGAAAAAGTTGAATTGGTGGGATGATCTCTATTGGGGTTATAATTTACTTCCTAAACCTAGGGCATTTCTATGGACTACTATACATAAAAAATCTCAACTAGCAGTAGAATATAGATTGTAGGGGTAGGAGGTCCAAATTAGTATGTGATGTGTGGAGCGAAAGGAGAATATTGTGAACACATATTATTCCAAATTTCTTATGGAGAAGTATTTTGGAATTGTCTTGAAATAAATTAGAGTGGAGTATTCCTAGAAAATTGCATTAACCTTAGATTTTAGGCTTGAAGACAAAGGATTCATAAAAAATTACATATGGGATAGCTTATGCCCTGCTACTCCTTCCATGTTTTTGTTTGATTGGAAAAATGTTTCTTATGGAATGTGACATTCATAGGAATCAAATTATGTTAGAGACCTCAGTAAAGAATAGAGTTTGACCTGAACAATAGTATTCAATTGTATTTGAAAATTACACATATATGTTTAGGGAATTTTATTTCCTTCTACAAGAGAATTATCTCATTCTTGGTGGAGTGACATTTACTTGCCAGCCATTACTATTTTTATATCCTAACAATTCTCCTAAGATTTCAATGTATAAACTCTATTTCTATCAAAATACACTAGACTATCAAGGTTAATATATAACACACATGGTAAGTGATTTCATGAATTATGTTGATTTTTTATAACATAAATGATAGGAATAAGACAAGACTGCTATATAATACAAATTTGTCACAATTTATTCACTTATTTATGTTTAATTATGGAAAAAATAAATAATTTATATTGATATGATTATTTCTTATTATCTAAAATGTTTTGTATCTTATTAGATACTAAAAGTTCACTTAACATATGATAAGTATCTCTTAGTTTATATGTAAAATACTAAAAACTGAGACATATATTAAAAGGATAAACGTGTGAGACTTTACAACACATTCTTTCACATTTAGTAAAGAGCAATGAAATGATAGATAGTCATTTCCTATTACATTGAATTTTGACTATCTAATTAAAATAAATATTTTGATAATAGATTTTAAAAAAATAATAATAATTGATCATTAGCTCTATTTATATATGTATATTATATAATTATTGTTTTTATGTACTTTTTTCTACACACTCAATTCACTAGCCTTTAGTTGAATTATAAGATTTTGTTTTCTACCAAGAAAAATGTTTGTGAGTGCATTAGTTAAGTAACTTTAATATTAATATTGTCCATTAACCAATCGAGTGCCATTATATGTCTACTAGTTAGAAGTTATAACTATTGCCTAACTTTAAGTCACCCATTTTTTGGCAATATTGGAATCATATGGTCATATCAAGTCAGTCTGGTCAGTGTGGTGTCTAGTTCTAAGTCTTCCCTAGGATAGGAAGTCTTTGCTGGGTTCCCCTTCATTTTCCATCTTGTTTCAAGCCGGGTGGGATGTTTTCAAGGTTTCATTGTTTGGATAAGTTGTAGGTCCCAACCCGGAAAAGATAATGATTCTTCAATTAATGATCTTTTCAGCAGAATAATGAGTGGAAATCATGATTCTCAAGCATTCATAAAAATCAGAAGAAAGTTCTTCATATGACACATTGACAAAGGTGGCATTGGAAGAATTATATTTTATTCCTTGTAATGAAATGCATATGTCAAAATGGTGTTTATTGGTTGATTCAGTTTTCAGAAGCAGAGTATGGATAGTCACAGATTGTATCACATCTAAGATTGTTTACAACTTTGGGCAAGGTTTAAACAGTGGTACTTTGGAAAGAGATCTTCTATTGTTATAAGATTATGGATTCAATTCTCTGAGGGCTCTTTGATTAAAGTAATCACTCTAAGAAGACGCGTTAATGTCAGCAGTATTGCATTACTATGATCTTATGAAGGTAACAAGATTTGGGACAGTTCTAAATCAAATTGTGACTAACCTCCTTTGAAGATAAGAGAAGATGGAATTATGTATGTTTTCATCCCACAACCGTGCCAACATTATGTTGAGTCTCATCGAGCCACAAGAGTTAACTCTGATTATGAAGAAGCCGCAGCATCTCAAGGTGTACAATGGATGTATTTCATAACTAGTGATCATTTAAAGGTAAAAATATTATCATTTGATTGTATGAATTGTCTTCAAAATATTTTGGAGCTCGGTTAGCATGTTATGATGATTATACAGCATGCAATGTACATATGATGCACTTTTATGTTCTTGAGCCTACGCAATAGTGCAAGTGCAAGATGTGACAAAACTCATAGAAATGAGAATGGTTATCTGAAGCAATCGAAAAGACGGTGGCATGCAACTACAATGAGTTCTTTTTTGAACTCGGGTTCCTCTTTTCAAAGCATAACAGAGCCGAATATGCACTTTTGCAATGCATTTTTCAATCGGCAATAAAGTGTGGTGTTTCTATAATATAAAGGTATGGATAGAAACTTTGAGCTGTTATGAGCCTAATGCAACAAAAGGCGAGAAATTTGGTTAAGAAATGAGTGAAAATGAACTTGGCAGGATTTTGGAAATTGGCTTCTCCAAAGCGGAGATCGCACTTACCAAGTGCGACTTCCGCAAAGTTAGAAACTTTCATTGTGCGGAAATCGTACTTGGTGGGTGCGATTTCTGCCAGCTTAAGTGAGCCAATACTTAAGCTTTGCATAAGTAATATTATAACATTATATTAAAAGCATGTGCTGTTAGTTTAAAAAGGTATCATGCACTAAGTTTTGACAGGCGGAAATACGCCCAGTGCCTTCTCCATGCATTTTCCGTAGAGCATAAACTTTTCGCACTCCACAGTGCCAAAACCCGCCGCCATATAATTTGCAGATCTTGATCCCTTTTTCACTTCTGATCATATGGGTCAGTTCGAAATAGCTCAAAGAACATTTTTCCTTCAAGAATCATGGCTCGAAAATGTATACAATTTTTAAGGGAAGGAAATGAAGTTGCGGGTTTTCTACAAGTGGAAATTTCTCTTAACAGGTGCGCTTTTGCAGAGTTTGATGTATGAATGCTAATCAAAGTCTCGATGGGTGAGTTGGCTTCTTTATGAGTCACGTAGAATGTCGAATACATATAGATCAGTGCAGCAAGTCATGGTTTGATGGCTCAATAGCCTTATCTACTGAGAATGAAGAAGTACAATACAATGAAGATTGATGAACAATGGCTCCTTGGTATTGAAGATGTAAATGAGTGAAGTCTCAGAGAATTTTTTGATTTAAAAAGAGTGAATATAGGTTTCAAAGTGCTTGAAAATCCAAATTCAATATATTTTGATAAGCTGCAGATACAAAAATGGCTATTGGAGTTCACGGCATGACCAAGGTAGAGCATGTTCAACAATCAACTATGGTCGATGTTTTCAACAAAAGGAAGATATGAATTGATTCTCCAAGTTACTACGAAGTTAATGGAAGAAATGATAGGTAAAATGATGAAGAAATGTGAAAGAAAATGCCAGGCGGGTTTTCAAAAATCGGCTACTCCATTGCAATGGCGCTCTTGTTTCTTAAAAACCCGCCAGCTCCCATTTTCACGATTTTGACTCATTTTCAAATTTTATCGATCTGGGTCCTCTTAAAATGACTTGAAGAAGCTTTTGTCTTTAGGAGGTTTGGTCTGAAAATGCCCGGAGATAGGTGAAGCGGAAAGTCCAAAATCTGCTACTCCAAAGCTTTTTGCGCACCTGTTTTCCCAAATCCCACCAGCTCTGTTTTTGAAGATTTTTGAGTTATTTTTAAAAACTGATAACATGGGCCCTCTTAAAATGTATCAAAGAAGATTTCATCTTCATAAAGTTTGATCTAAAAATGAGTGGAAAGGCCTTAGGTGGAAAATCCAAAATCGGGTGCGCCAAAGCCATTTTCGCACCTCAGAAGCTAAAACCCGCCGGCTTCTAGCTTTGTGATTTCGATGTCTTTTCAAAATCTGATGATCTAGGTTGTTTCAGAATCTTCCAAAGAACACTTCTTGTGTTGAAAGTTCAGCTTGAGAATATTGCTATTACTCAGAGCAGAAATTCATGTTTTGAGTGCTCTAAAGGGACGCTGGTTATGATTGTAATGGCAGAAGAGGGTTCGAGAGGCAATTCAATTGTCTTGTTTGCACAGATATATGTGATATTGTTTGCAGATATGATCGAGACATCAAATATGCATAGATGAATGATATAAATCTAAAGGAGTGAATGA
>MU223887.1:2487942-2506118 GCA_018584345.1 Thuja plicata
CATAGTCACAGTGGATGAAAAGGTGGTTTACCATTTCTTCCTCCTTCTTACATAGGACACATCTATTTTCCATGGAGAAGCCTCTCTTTATGAGATTATCTTGGGTTAGGACCTTACCATGCATTAGGGTCCACTAGAAAAAATGTATTTCCGGCGTGAGCTAAGGGATCCACACCTTCTTCCAGTCCCCTGGGTTACTCTCCTCCTTCAGAAGCAGATTGTAAGCAAATTTAACAGAGAAAGTACCAACCTGGGTGGGGGCCCAGATAATAGAGTCATCACACCCTAAAATTTGATATTAGTCAGGTTTTCCATGAGATCCTTGGCCAAGTTTTGTAGGTCTGGTATGTTCCTTAACCGATTAGGTATATCCCTCCAGTCTCCACCATTGATGTAGCTGGAGACTCTATTCCCCAAGCTAGGTCCGAGATAGTCCATAAGGGGTTTGAATCTGTGGCCCAAGTTAGGTTGATTCATGATCCAATGGTCATTCTAAAATCTGATGAATCTCTCATTTCCAATTTTCCAAAAAGCTCCTTTAGACAGAAGGGTCTTACATTTACATATGTTCATCCAGAGTTTGGATCCACTTGGGAGGTCACTATTGTGGAAGATCCTCCTGTAGGGATGTCCTTGGAGGTACTTGGCTTCCATTAATCTACACCAGTCCACTTTTCCTTCTATGAGCTTCCATGCCACTTTCGTAGTAACGACCTTATTCATTAGACCAATTTTTCTTAGACCCAGGCCACCCATTCTTTTTGGGAGGTAGACAGTGTCCCAATTGACAAGTGAAATCCTCTTCTTTCCTTCAGACCCCACCCACAGAAAGGTTCTCTAAATACTTTCAAGTTTATCAGCCATGTTGCTTTTGATTTTAAAGGGGGATAAGAAGTAAACAAGGATCCCTTGGAGAGTGGAGGCCACTAGTTGAAGTTTGCCAGCATTGCTTAACAACTTCCCCTTCCAACCAGCAAGTTTCTTCTAGGTTCTTTCAAGGATGGAATTCCATAAATCTTGGGACACCTCTTTGACAGTGAGGGGGAGGCCAAGGTAGGTAGAAGGAAGTGAAGCTGCCAGACAACCCAGTATTTGAAGCACCTTATTTTGTAACTCCATGGGGATATTGAAGAAGAACAGCCATCTCTTTTGATAGTTAATACACTGTCTAGAAGCCCATGCATAACTTTCAAGGATTTGTTTCCACTGTCTGGCCTCAAACACAGAAGAATACCCAAAGATGAAAGTGTCATCCACAAACTATTCTAACACCACCTGAGGAAGAGTAGAAGCAGGTTTGATTCCTTTTATACTTCCATAACAGACAGTATACATAGATTCCTGCTAAGCACATTAGCCACCATAATAAAGAGGTAGGGGGAGAGAGGGTCTCCCTGTCTAAGATCCTTCTCTGGAATAAAATAGCCACCAGGGGAGCCATTGAAAAGAACAAAGAAGCTAATAGTTTGAGTACATTCTTGTATAATCTGGATAACCTTCTCATTAAATCCCATTTTAGCAAGAATTTTAAGCAGAAAAGACCAGTTAACTTTGTCATAAGCTTTAGAGATATCCAGTTTAAAGGCCATACCTGGGACCTTGCTTCTGTCCATAGAATGGATTATTTCATGGGTGGCAATGGCCACATCTAGGATCTGTCTACCTGGCACAAAACCTTTATGAGTAGTGCAGATAATCTTGTCTAGAAGAGGATTGATTCTGCCAATCAGGATCTTGGTAAAGATCTTGTAGAAGGTATTGTAGAGGCTAATGGGTCTAAAATCCAACATAGAAGTAGGATTGTCATGCTTAGGGACAAGCACAATGTAGGTTTGATTATGCTGTCTGAGAAGGCACCCAGTCCTAAAGAAGTCTCTGGCAGCATAGGTAACATCAATCCCCACAATGTCCCAATATTCCTAAAAAAATGCCAGAGGAAATCCATCCAATCCGGGGGCTTTGTAAGCTCCCATAATGAAGACCACCTTCTTGACCTCCTCGTCAAATACCCGCTTTGTAAGCATGTCATTATCACTAAGAGTAATAGCACTTTGATTGTGGTCCAGGAGCTAGTTTTGGATGCTATTCGGACATGTAGGGCCCTTCTCAGAGTACAACCCCTTAAAGTAGTTAACCGCAACCTGATTAATTTTATCCTTCTCCTTGACTTCATTCCCTCCTTTATCCATAATAGAAGAGATGGTATTTCTTCTTTTATGGATGCTGGCAGACCTATGGAAGAAGGTCGTGTTCCTGTCCCGTTCAGCAAGCCACTAGATTCTGGATCTCTACTTCTAGTGGATTTCTTCTTTTTTCAAGGTTTCCTGCCACTTGTGTCTAGTCAACTCCTCCTCCACCTAAATCTGGGGCGGGTAGCTTCCAGACATAAATTGGGCCTGGAGGGAATCTAAGGTTTTAAAGAGATCCATTTTCTCTTTGCGAAAGTCTCCAAAATTATGTTTGCTCCAACCTTTAACCTCCCTTCTGATAATTTCAAGCTTTTGGGATATTCTAAACATGGCAGTACCCCTGATATTATTCTTCCACTAGAATTTAACTTGATCTCTAAAGGATAGGTGAGAGCACCACATAATTTCAAATTTAAAGGGCACCGGGCTGACTTTAGGGGCATCAAGCCAGCAAAGAAGGAGGGGGTTATGATCCGAAGTAGTTCTAGGGAGGGAAGACAAGGAAGAGTTCAGGAAAAGGTTCCATGAAGAGGTGGCTAGGACCCAATCTAGCCTCACCTGGATGAGGTGGGTACCCTTCCTATTGTTGGACCAAGTGAATGGGTTCCCCTTCAGAGTGATATCAAGAAGACCTATGGAAGAGATAAAATCAGCCAGCTCCCCCATGCTATCCGAGTAATCCATTAGACCACCACACTTTTCCAAGGGATAAAGTGGGGTGTTAAAATCACCTGCTAGCAGAAAGTTCCCTGAACAGTCCTAATCCAGCTGATGGCCAAGATCAACCCACAGGGAAACTCTACCATACCAGGTGTTAGGAGCATAAATATTGAAGGTGATCCATTTAGTTCCATTCTTCCTGAAGGTGACAGCAAGAAAGTTAGGGGAAGAAGCAGCCAGCTGACCAATTATTCTATTAGGGTTCTAGAGCGTAGCAATACCACCAGATGCACCCACATCTTTAGAGTAAAAGAAAGTAGCCCCCGGCCAAAGATTGGGTGCCAGGGTAGCAAAATTACTAGCAGACATCTTAACCTCTTGTAAGAGTAGAACATCTAGCTTGAGATCAAAGATGTAATGTTTGACAACATTTTTTTTAAGGGAGCTGTTCAAACACCTCACACTCCAAGAGAGGTAATTCATTTGTTATTTTTGAAACTAGATTCCAGGGTTTACTGCTTACCTGTTGCAACATCCCTTGTGGACCCTCTCGATCTCCTTGCCCATTCTGAAGGCCTTCCTCTGGGTGTTTCCATTCCTACGTCAACCTTTTTAGGATTGGTTTTCTTTTTTTGTGTTTTCCATTCCCCATCCTCATCCCCCGATCCATCTAGGGAGTTGGAGGAACAATATATAATTGTTATTAAATTTTATTGTGTATATATTTTAATTGGAATTTTTGATTACGCATTCTTAATTACTAAATTGACATTTATGAATTATTTTCATTTATTAAATTCTAGGGGGTACATGATTGAGAACTTGAGTGTAATTGGTGTATCTTCATGATTAAGGATATTGATCAATGATTGTCAAGACTGTTATTATTTGTAGTGGTAATGAGAAGAATCAAATGGGAACATGTGGGAGCAACGAGGTGAGAAATTCTACATCATCATGAATGAACCAAATTACACAGATGCAAGGATCTTGAGATATATTGGATTCTAGGGATGTGATAAAAAATGATACAAGACATAAAAATGGTGTCTCTTATGTGTGCATAATTGTTGTTTTGCATTTGTTTGCATTTTCCTATAAAAATGTTTAGTTTGCCTCCCTATTTTTCCCTATAAATGTAAGTGTAACAACTTAGTTTTATAAAGTTATGATCAAAGACAATATCTTAGTTTTAGACTTAAGTCAAGAAAATTTTAAATTTTTTTTACAGAGAATTGAATGAAAAAGAAGATATAGTTTCCAAAATGGGATCATAGGAGAACAAATTTTAAAAGGACATTGCTCAATGATTATCAAGATTGTTCTCATTTCTGATGGTAATGAGAAGAATCAAGTGGGAACATGTGGGAGCAATAAGGTGAGAACTTTTACATCATCATGAATGAACCAAATTACACAGATGCGAAGGATCTTGTGATATAATGGATTCTAGGGATGTGATAAAAAAGGATACAAGAAATAAACATGATGTCTCTTATTTGTGCATGATTGTTGTTTTGCATTTCTTTGCATTTTCTTGTAAAAATGTTTTAGTTTTCCTCCTTATTTTTCCCTATAAATGTAAGTGTAACAACTTAGTTTTATAAGATTATGTTCGAAGACAATATCTTAGTTTTAGACTTAAGTCATGAAAATTTTTAAAAAAAATCACAAAGAACTAAATGAGAAAGCAGATACAGTTTCCAAAATGGGATCAGATGAGAATAAATTTTAAAAGGGATAAGTCACTTGTCAACAAAAAATATATTTTTAATAGGTTCATTGTGACTCTGCTCTGTTGTACCACGGGCCAGCACCCTCTTGCTGCTTATTTAATCAAAAACAAAAAATATAAAAGCACTGCAAATGAGTAATTAGTGTTAATCCGTTATTCCAATCCATAATCCATAGTCCTGAATATCTCTGTCTCTACTCAACTTTTGGTTGACTGTGTACTGACTATGGCTTTTTACTGGTTTCTTGACTTTCCTCCTTAACTGCACTTTGGCTGTAGTGTTGCTGCAGTTTCCTTTGTTCCTGTTAATATATTTTTAACAGGTTCATTGTGACTCTGCTCTGTTGTACCATGGGCCAGCACCCTCTTGCTGCTTATTTAATCAAAAACAAAAAATATAAAAGCACTACAAATGAGTTATTAGTGTTAATCCGTTATTCGAATCCATAATCCATAGTCCTATTTTGATTATTTATTGACTAATAAGAAAATTATTTATAGTTATACATTCATTAATTGAGCTGACTAATTGTGAAATGGTGTCATGACTCAAAAGGCCAAGTACAAACCCCAAAGACTTGAAGCCTCAAAGTACTTTAAAAGGGAGGAGTTTGTGTGAAGACCTGAACTAAAATGTAAAAGATAATAAACAACAATAAATGATTTTGTTTTTTGTTTTTGATATAATTCTCATAATTTTTTGGCTAACAACATACATTAAAAAGGGAAGTCTACAAATATATAATACATCTTGTAAGATAACCCAAAATTAAAAACTCTATACCAACTGATATCTGCTACTTTTGAGGTTCTTCATCCCTAAGATGATATATCCACACCTGAAGAGTTTCATTTATCAAATACCCAACTACACATGAATTTTGGGCCTTAGAACCCCTTTAAAATGGGTATTTATTTTCCAAGAATGCATACAGTTTAAGAAAACACACAATGGAAATATAAATGTAAAAATAATAATAATAGAGCTACCGAAGAAGATAGTTAAAAATACATGAGCAAAATAGT
Source organism: Thuja plicata (assembly GCA_018584345.1). Lineage (NCBI taxonomy): Eukaryota > Viridiplantae > Streptophyta > Pinopsida > Cupressales > Cupressaceae > Thuja > Thuja plicata. Next base: position 2,493,553 of record MU223887.1, read on the forward strand.
CAAACAAAACTGCAGGGCATTTTCAAATAAATTCACATCAGCAGGTAGAACAAACCTGACAATGTCTCAAAAGATGGAAAAGGGAAATATCTTTGACGGTCATTATAATATTTCCCGCAACACCACTCTCTTGTTAAAATACCCCAAATCCAATTAGGTTGGCTGTTTGACACATTCTTGGATACAACTTTCAATACTATCCAACCTTCCCTTAACAAAAAAAGGTTTACATTCATTCACTCTTTTTTTCACTTACAAAACTCCCTAAACTTTATCCTCATTGCAGACTTGATCATAACTTCTCCCATATGATTGCTTGTCAAAATGTTGTGGGGGCACATGATTGAGGACTTGAGCGTAATTGGTCTATCCAATATTGAGCCTTGTAGAAATATTCTCCAAATCTTCTTCAAAGAGATGCCTACCCACTTTTCTTTTCTTTACACAAGCATGACCTATCAAAAAAATATTCGCAAGTATCACACGGAAAATGTGGAAGCATAGACATGGCATGTTAAATGTTAGATAGATTGCCTCAAAGAGAAGTGTCCTTGTGGACTACAATGATTTCAGGATATTTCGAGCAAATCTAACTGGTAGGGATTAAGCCAAATTCTACAATCCTTACCACCATCCTCTCTTCCTGTGCCAAAATATGAGCTTTGGCAGTGTCTTTAGTTGTATTTGATATGTTTCCTTTCTTTTAAGGATGTAGCCCCTATATAACAACAATCTTATCGCTGTCTATTGGATTGAGAAGAATGGAAGGTAAATAGAAATTTAAAAACAATATGTATTTTGCAAAGAATTTCAGAAAAATAGAAAGTTACAAACATTGTGTCATTTGTAAAGAATGTTAGATAAATAGAAAGTTAGAAGCAGTGTGCAGTTTTCAAAGAATGTAAGATAAATAGAAAATTAGATATCACAGCATAAGGTGTTATTTCCTACATATGTAGATGGTGGTTGTAAGTTGTTTATGTGAGTATTAAATATTGTAAGTTATTTTTATTTCCACTGTTATAATAAACTCAGTTTGGTTGAAGAAAATTCTTGAAGTAGTTAACTTAAGAATATTCAAATATCCAGTGAGCTTGTGCCTTTGGGGGACAAAATGTGTATTGTGCTAAAGTTTAGTTCTAATGTACTTAGGTATGAACGGCTCATACCTATTGGAAAGTGATCAATTTTGAATGATATGATCCACTTTTTGGTTATTATTTATGGCAACACATCTGGCATATTGATCGATTCATTTAAAGTTAAGTTTTGTTGACTCTAAAATTGGTTAAGTATAGAAGAAGAAATACAAAGGTATTTTGAGTATCAAACATCGAGATCGATGAGTTATGGAAAGAGAGCTTAAAAGAAGATATTATGGGGTATGTGTGACCTCCACATAAGATCAATTTTTTTTTGGTGATGTTTAGAGTGAGTTAGAGAGATTTGAAGACAGGAAAACAACAATAGAACAATGATACAGAGTAGCTGGAGAGAAGCGATGATTTAGGGAGTATGACGTAGACTCTTGGCAATCAGAGTTGGATTATGATTGTTGATAACCTATATTTTGATTATTTAAGAGCGACGACTATGCATTTGATATTTAATTTATTAAATCTATTTTGTATTAAGAGCCGACTATGTAATATTTGTATTTGAGAGCCGACTTGGTAAAGAAGAAAGATATATATGTAAGATCTTTTTGTTGAGAAAAAAAGAGAGTGGTATGAATAGAGTTTTGGATATGATATGCAAATGGCAGAGCAAAGGATGACAAAGATCATTGAAGTACTATGACTGGAACTATCTAAGCATTAGAGATGCTTGTTTTGTTCATTACTGAGAACATTTTGTAACATAACTATATAATAAGAGTTGTATGCCCAGTTGGCCCCTAATAGGGTGTTGTATACCTTTAACAGGGTTATTATTCCTTTAACAAGGAAATGTACTATGCAATATTCAGCTCCTAACAGGGCTAGGTCTACTAACAGGGAGACTATACTTTAGTGCATGCTTGTGGGTACTTTCCCCATCGGGGTTTTCTCTTGGCCAAGGTTTCCTCAACAACAAATAATGGTGTTATGAGTACTGTGTTATAATTTTCTTATGTTATTTTCATTTCTGCAAGTTTATGGATTATTTATAATTGGTTGAAAATTTTTATTAAGTGTTGTAATACTGATTCACCCCCCTCTCAGTATTACCTAATCCTAACAATTGGTAACAAAGCTTTTGGCTTTTGGAGAGAAAGTCTAACAGCTTAAGGGAGATCAAAATGGATTTAGATAATTTGCAAGAAAACTTTGATGCTGCACTTGAAGACCTTGATAAAGAAAAAGAAGAGAATGAAGAATTAAGATTCAACATGTGAAGAGCTGCAAAATTTATAAAAAAAATTAGAGACCAGCTTGAACTTTCCAGAAGTCAGAGACATGATCTTGTGGTTTAGATAAAAGAAGATTCAGACAAAGATAATTCAGATCAGATGAAGCAAATTCAAGAACAAAATGATACCTTAAAACTTGAGAATCAAAGCCATGACTAAAGAGATTCAATTAAAACAAGATTCTAAGAAGAAGATTGAAGATGCTTTTAATAGTGCAAATTTTTTGATGGAACAAATGAAGAATGAGGCTAACAACTACAAGAACAAGTATCTAGAACTGGAGAAATACAATCAGATCACAAAAGGTGAACTTGTTCAGGAAAAGAAACACATTGAGAAACTTCACAGTAGCAGTGATTTGATCGATGAACAAAGAGACATAAAAAAACATAAAGGTGATATGACTGGTGTTGGATTCAATGAAGTTGAATGTTTAAAGAAACAAGAAGAGAAATCTGATGCAAAGAATGATGCCGAAAAACCTACTATTGAAGAACCTAGAGAGCATATCAGGCCCTTCAATGGTAGATGCTTTGGTTGTAACAAGTTTGGACACATGAAAAGAAGTTGCAGAGGTAATGTCCCTATTAAGACCTAATCTGGTTATTGTTTTAATTGTAATGGATATGGGCACAATAAAGAAGAATGCAAGAAACCTAATCAATCAGGATATAGACAAGAAAATGGAAGAGAACCTACAATGAATACTACATGCTACAAATGTAATAATCTTGGACACATTGAAAAGTATTATAAGTTGCAAGTAAATCAGGAAAGAAGACCTCCTATATGTTACAAATGCAATAATCTAGGTCATGTAGGAAAGTTTTTTAGGTATAATGGAGTAAACAACAAAAGAGTACAACCTCCTATGAATACACAGAAGAATGGAAATGATATTGGTAAGATTGTTGCAGATTTAAAGAATAATTTTGACGATTGTTTTAAGAAATAAGAGGATAGAAAAAGTGGTAAGATATGGAAGATCAAAGAGACAAGTGAGACATTGGTTCAGAGAGAGACAATAGATGCTATTGGATCTTTGCCTGATGGTAACAAAGCATAATCGACCTAATTGGCCGATCATGGCCTTAAGGGGAGCATTGGATGAAGATATCAAAATATATCCAACCCCTAATTTTTTGGATTGAGCTCTAGCGAGATTAGGTATGATTGTGGCCGAGATCATGGAGTATATATTTAAGAGCGCAACATTGGACGATGCTTATTGCATGATCGTGAAATTTATAGCCGACTGGACAATATTGGGTAAAGTGAACTTTTAATAACCTAACATTGTATAAAGCACCATATGATTATCTATTTCTTTACCATTTGATGAGAAGAGACCTACAGAAATTAGAGAGCAAAGAGATTCAGTCTATCCTACAATTACCATGTGTGATCAATTGAAGCAAATACTCAAAATTCAGCGTGTAAGAGGTATTTACATCATCTAGCTATGTATGCACCTATTATTTATGATGTTGTAGTTCAACCTAGATATAAATTCAAGAAACATCCTTTCAAGTCTTCTGAAGAAGACCGTAAAGGAGCATTTTCTCAGACACCATATGGAGTTTTACATGTAGAAGACATTAGGGCATACATTCATTGTAAGTATGATATACTAGGTATTGATGACATTTCTACTGAAATGGAGTATATGAATGACAAAGGAATTATGAGAGATGAATACAAAAATGTTGATCAATTGAGCATTATGAAAATTCTAAACTTATATGAATTCGACGAATAAGAATGGTTTAAAATAATGTTGAGAAGAGTACATGATCAGTTCATTTGGATAGGTGAGCAACCTGTGAATATTTTTAGTAAATACATTCATGAGATTACTGGATTGGATAATATTGGAGTCATTCCTATAGCAGAGAAACATGTTAAGAAACAAGTTGAAACCCTAACACACTCAAAATAGGACAGGCGAGCTATGTCAGTAAGTGACATTGTGCAACAGGATGTAAATTTGATTGCTATGATACTTGGTTACAAATTCTACTATAGTAGTAGACCTAATTTAGTATTTGTACAAGTTATCATGATGACATATAGAATAGTAAAAGAGAATACTAAATACAATCTATGAAAAGTGTTAGCACACTAATTTCTGGAGAATGTGAAACTGATAAAGAAAGACAGATCGAAGACCTTTAGCTTTGGTTCATTATTGATGTATATGTACTTACACATTGAGCACAAATTTCCAGGCATGCACCCTAGTGGATGGATAAAAGGGATACTTACTGGTATACAGATTTATGACAATTACAAAAGACATAACACCACATGGGTTGATGGTGAGTGGTTTGGTATGATTAAGATTCTTCAGAGGCAAATGAAGGGAAGATACAAGATACCTGAAGACTTAGTTGTGAAGTACAAAGATACAATCTATTTCATGGTTGAAACTGATTGTGTATGATTTGAGGCAGTTATACCAAGGAAGAAATGGTGTTATCCTATGGGATATGAGGTAAGTTCTGAGGTATGAACTATGAAAATTGAACATGTCCTTGCATCTGAGATAGATATATCTGAGGAGAGATGGGGAACCTATGAGGAAAAATCAACTAAGGTAAGAGAGGAACAAACCAAAGGTTTGAGGAAAATAAAAGTAGACAACATTGTGCATGAATGTGGTATTAAGGAAGGATTCACAGAGGAAGAGTTGAAGGAAGTTAAGAAGAAGTTAGCATAGCGATCTAAAGGATTGACAAGTACTACTATTGTAGCTCTTAAACCTCCTAAAGTAGTGATGGTAGATAGTCCACCTCCTATGGTTATTGATGTAACCTCCCCTCCACCACAACAGACCTCACAGGAAGAAAAGATTACTCCTAGAGTGAGTACTAGATCCAACAGATAGATGTCACCACCTAAAGAGCAATGCGCTGTGAGAGAAGAGAAGAAAAATGAAAGTGAGAAACATATATGGAAACCTGACTTGAAGATGATTGAGAAGAGAGCTATTGAGCAAGGGAAGTTAGTTTCCATTAAAAAATAATATGAAAGGTATGAGGAAACTGATAAAATTTGGATTGGGGATGTTGTAGTTAATCATTTACTTGTTTTCAAAAAGAATCTATTGGAGATAGAGGGCATTATACCTGAGGAGTTATATGGTAGATTAGAGACTAGGAAATAGCTAGTACAGATAGAGGATGAAACTATTAGAAATCAAGAAATTGATAATATGTTTCCTGTAGCTTCTTTGCAAGAAAGAGACATAATACTTAAAGCACTAAAATCTTTATTGAGAACTAAGACCAGACTAGTGAATATTATGGAAATAAAATATGATGAAGTTACTAAAGAAACTCAGAAAGTACTGGACCAGATGTTAATAAACATTATTCCTAAGAGGACCCCACTTGCTAGAACTACTTTGCCTACACCCTTAGGAATGGGAGAAAGTTTGAAGATAATCGAGGAAAGTCATGAGAAGAGTGAAGTTTATATGCAACCAGATTTCTATGTTTCTGATGTGCCTCTGACTCTTGACACTTCACATGATGAGAAGGACCTATTTGAAGAAAATAATGACAATATAGTGACTGAGGAAGAATGACAGAAAGAATTGGAGCAGAAAGAAGAAACACCAAATGTTGAAGTCAATAAAAAAGTTGACACATCTTCTACCTTATTGTTGGCAAGAAAAGACAAAAATATTGATATGGATGTTGATTGCATGGATGAGGATGAGTTGGTAAAATTAGCTTTTACAACACTTACTAAAGCAGAGGAGAGATCTGACAAGAAAAGTGACAAGAAGACTAAGGTGATATCTAGAGCAATTGATACTGTGAACAAATTACTCCTAGCACCTATTGTTTTTCAAAACAAAGATGATGTAGAGAACTTGAATTTGGAACTTGATGTGTTTGATGGACAATATGAGAACTTGGTGAAAATTACAGAAGGAAAGGCAAAAAAGAATTACTCAAAGAAGAAGCTACCTGAAGTTTTCCAGTCTATCTCATGGGACTTGGGCATTCTTAGAACTAGTACTGCAAATGTAAAGATTTGTGTTACACATGATAGGGAACTATTCAGTTATTATATGAATCCTATCAAACATATTCAGGACATTGAAGACATTATTGCCAAGGACAGGGAAACCTTGACCAACATAATGGACAGTTGTGAGACATCTTCACAGTCTATAACAGAATAGGAAAAGGAAGTAAAAGGAGTTTTGGTCAAACTGAATGTATTGGATATTGAGAAAGGGAGAGTTTTGACAAGGTTTGGTTTTCTTAAGTGTTTAATCACTCCTGAGGTATCAATTATCGAAGCCCGCTTATCAGACATGGAGAAAATTGCAGAATCATTGGCTAACTCTATGCCAACAAAGTAGAAAGAAGTAGAGACAACATCATTTGCATTAAATGGACTAATTCATGTTAGTCAACTATTTCTTAAGTCATGGAGGACAAAAGTGAAGATATTGGAAGATTCCTTTCAAGATATTCTGAAATTGGTAAGCAAGCCCTAATTTTATTACTTTTTATGCACCTTTGTCATTGTTGTCAAAGGGAGAGAAGAGAGAAGAAGAAAAAATGAATAGGGGAGAAGAGAGAAGAAAAATGAATAGAGGAGAAGAGAAATGAGAAAAATGAATAGAGGAGAAGAGAAGAAGATAATGTATAAGGAAAGACAGTTTTGTTTTGTTAGAACACTTACTCATTTTTTTGTTAAGTGTTGCCATCAATGCGAAAGGGAGAGATTGTTGGAAAGTGATCAATTTTGTATGATGTGATCCAATTTTTTGTTGTCATTTATGGCAACAAATCTAGCATACTAATCGATTCATTTACAATTAAGTTTTGTTGACTATGAAATTGGTCAACTACAGAAGCAAAAATACAAAGGTATTTTGAGTATAGAAGATCGAGATCGATGAGTTATGGAAAGTGAGCTTAGAAGAAGATAGTATGGGGTATGTGCAACCTCCACCTAAGACTGATTTTGTTTTGGTGATGTTTATAGTGAGTTAGAGAGATTTGAAGACAAACAGACAACAACAAAATAATGATATAGAGAAGTTGGACAGAAGTGATGATTCAGGGAGTATGATGTGGACTCCTAGAAATCAGAGTTGGATTATGATTGTTGATAACCTATATTTTGATTATATAAGAGTGTCGACTATGGATTTGATATTTAATTTATTAAATGTATTTTCTATTAAGAGTCAACTATGTAATATTTGTATTTGAGAGTCGACTTGGTAAAGAAGAAAGATATATATGTAAGATCTTTTTGTTGAGCAAAAAGAAGACAGTGGTGTGAACAAAGTTTTGGATATGATATGTGAAAGGGAGAGGAGAGGATGAAAAAGATCATTGAAGTACTGTGACTGGAACTATCTAAGCATTAGAGATGATTTTTTTGTTCATTACTGAGAACATTTTGTTAAAGAACTATATTGTAAGAGTTGTATGCCCAGTTGGCCCCTAATAGGGTGTTGTATACCTTTAATAGGGTTGTTATTCCTTTAACAAGGAAATGTACTATGTAATATATAACTCCTAACTAGGATAGGTATCCTAATAGGGACACTATACTTTAGTGCATGTTTGTGGGTACCATCCCCACCGGGGCCTTGGCCAGGGTTTCTTTGAAAACAAATAATGGTGTTATGAGTACTGTGTTATTTTCTTATGTTTTTTTTCATTTCTGCAAGTTTATGGATTATTTATAATTGGTTGAAAAGTTTTATTAAGTGTTGTAATACTGATTCACCCCCCTCTTAGTATTACCTAATCCTAACAATACCTGCATGATAGTTAAATGAGTAGAGTCATATTGTGTCAACTTGCCTGTAAAAAATGATGATGCAGTTTTATGGTGTCAAATCATGGAGAAGGTGAATTTTGTTTTTATTTCATATTGGACTACAAATTGTTAGGATTTCTACTTTGGACATCTCAACCTTCTCCCTATTTAATATCATACCATGAGTTCCGGTGTGAAGGGAAGGGTTTCCTTCATTTGGTGAAGAATTATGGAATTTCTACTTGTAACTTTATTTTTGGAAGAAAAATGTTCACAAAATAAAGGTGAAAACAATGCAGGTTTGAATTCCCCTTTTACTTTATATTCACAAGAAAATTATGCAATCCATTTTAAAGATTAGTTAAAAGCTGAAAGATGAAAAATGGGTAAGTTAGGGAGGTCAATGTCAACCCTTTAATCCAACCCAAGAAACAAAATTACAACTTTGAAAGAGTAACTTAGATTATTTTCTAGAAAACGTTGCCATGCTTACATCCTGCAATACTCTGTTCCTTATAAAGGCCAAATCAATTCCAAATAGAAAACAAATTATGTCCATGATGACATGTAGCTGATTGAATGTTTGAATATGTTAAGTTGATCACCAAAATGCAGAAGGATAATGCAAGACATTAAATCAGTTAATGGATTGTATTGTCATTGATGTCAACTTGATATAATCTAATCGGTTATAATCAAAGTGTCAAAGACTTCAGAGAATCAAAGAGAAAAAGATTATGCTTTCAGTAATGCATAAAAGATGAGAATTCACAATATGAATTCAAACACCGATGGTCAGTGGACACAGACGGACAAAGATCACTGAAAGTCAAGTCATAGTGATGCTTGAGAAAGAACACCAATGAGAATTACCAACGAGAAGAATCACATGCATAACCGACAGCCAGAAACATAGTGTAAAATGGTGGAGAAGCCCGAGGAGAACTAGAGTGTTGACCGAAGATATCAAAGATTTAAACACTAAAATTAAATTGAGTTCAGAAATGACAAAATGTCTAGCTAGCAGAGCTAATTTGGATTGATCGGCATAATCTAGATAATTTACTATCTTTCCGTAAATTAACAGACTGCTATTCGCTAAACATATAGTAGAAGGTTTTACAAAGGATTTCAAGTAGTAGTAATTTGATAAAAGTATTTAGAGGCATTCATCTTATAGGACTGAAGATAACTAGAGGCTTAATATTGTGGTACTAAGTTTTTTGGGTTGATTATTGGAATAATTTTTGAGGCCACTCATTCACCATCCCCCTCTCATTATTACTAACAATTGGTATCAGAGCTTGTGTTCTTAGAAAGGGAGTTTAATAGCTCAAGCATAAGATCACAAGATGAATAGACGAGATGTGCCCAAGTTGAATAAAGACAACTTTGCATCATGGAAAAATAGAATAACACACCAGTTATCAGGTATTGGAAATGATATTGTTCAATAATTAGATACTGAATATGTGTTTCCTACATGACCTCACACTCTTGAGCAATTAAGAGTAAAGCATGAGCATAATTGCATGATGATAGAACTTGTGTCATCACTCTCCGATGTTGAGTTTGAAGATGTCAAAAACTGCACCTCTGCAAAGAGAATGTGGGATAAGTTGAAGTTGGTACATGGAGGAGATGCCAATGTACTAAGAGAAAAGGCAGAAAGCCTAAGAGGGAGGTTTAATGACATAAGGATGAAAGAAAAAGAAAGCATCACTCAGTATAGCTGGAGAATCAAATAGGCAGTAAATTCTATCTGAGGAGTTGGAGGTGTACTTGAAGAGGAGAGAGTGGTAAGTAAAATCTTAAGAACCTTACTGCCTGTATATGCTATTAGAGTTTCTTCTATTCAAGAAATGAGAGCAGTTGAAAACAATACAGTTACTCTAGATAGTCTGATTGGTAGACTAATTTCATTTGAGATGAATAACTTTGATAATAGTGTCTTACCATCTCTAGAATTTGCATTCAAATATTCTCTAAAGATAAGTAACTCAAGTCATAGACATGTTGTTAGAAATGATAGTGATAGTGATAATGAGGATGAAGGACTTGATGAAATTGAAGCACTAATGACAAGAAGATTGCAGAGAAGCAAAGGTAGATACAAAGGTAAATTACCACTTGTATATTTCAATTGTAAAGAGGTTGGACACTTTTCTGCAAGATGTCCAAACTGAAATGATAGATCATATGAGAAGAAGTTTGATAAAGGTGATAATAGAGATTACCAGAGCAACCAACAATCTAAAAAGAGAGATACCTGAGAATACAAGGACAAAGGGAAGAAAGCTTGTTACCTAGATGAGAACAAAGCTGATGACATTGACACTGAATCAGAAGAAGATATCAAGATGGTATTTGTAGCCATGAAGGATGATTCAGATGAAGATGAAGAAAGGTATGTAGAAACTGCACTCATATCTAAAGTTAGTAAAAATGATGTTTGGATCATAGATAGTGGATGCACTCACCATATGACCGGTGATAAACAATATTTTGAAACTTTTGAATACTATAATGGTGGTTTAGTGAGAATGGGAAATGATACACCTTGTCCAGTTGAAGGTAAAGGAACCATAATGTTGAATAACCTAATAAAATGTGAAAATACCTACTGGGTAAAAGGACTGCATTATGATTTGTTAAGTGTTTCATAGTTGAACAATTTAGGTCACAGAGTAGCATTTGTAAATAAAAAGGCAAAGATATGAAATGAATCAGGAAGATTGATTGGTACTGATGAGCAGACAAAAGGTAACCTTTTTATCTATCTTGACGACACTAACACCACTTGTTTTAATGGCTAGAAATGAAGACATATGGTTGTGGCACAAAATATTATGTCATGTAAACTTTGACAACATGAAAAAGATAAAAAAAAAGAGGAATGTCAGAGGCTTGCTGAGCATGACTAAGCCCAAGCATATCATGTGCAAGAATTGTCAAAAAGGTAAGATGAAAAAGTCTAGTTTCAAGAGTAAAACCCATACATCTAATGCAATTATAGAATTAGTCAATACAGATCTATGTGGACCAATGAGGACACAAAGCTACTATGGAGATAGGTATTTTATTCTCTTTGTTGATGATTATTCTAGAATGATGACAGTCATGTTCTTAAAAGACAAATCAGAAGCATTTAAGATGTTTAAATGGTATAAAGAAATGGTAGAAAAACAAAGTGAAAAGAAATTGAAATGCTTAAGTTTAGATAGAAGAGGGGAATTTACTTCAGAAGAATTCACTGACTATTGCAATGAGCATGGAATTAAAAGATAGGTTTCTCCACCGAGGACACCACAAAAAAATGAAATTGTTGAAAGGAGAAACAACTCAATTATTGACTGTGCAAGAAAATTGATGATTGAGAAAAGCATCACTCAGACTTTCTGGAGGGAAGCTGTCAGTACTGCTATCTACACATTAAATAGAGTACAATTGAAGAAGGTCACAAAGAAGACACCCTATGAGCTTTGGTATGGTCATACACCCAATGTAAGTTACTTCAGAATCTTTGGTAGTTAATGTTATATATTGAAGGATGATAGAAATGGAAAACTTGACTCCAAAAGTGATGAATATATCTTTATAGGGTATTCAACCAAAAGAAAGGCTTATAAATGTATTAACAAGTCATCTAATAAAATCATTGAAAGTGAAAATGTGTAAATAGATGATTTTGTAGAAAATAATGATAAGGTTCAAGCAAAAAGGAACCAAAGGACTACAACAGGTTTGTTTATACAGAACCTGATACTCTACTCGAGCAACAGTGTGTCGCTCTTGAGCATTAGAACATTGCACCCGAGCATCAGGCTACAATTACCGACAATCAGGATAATCCTCAAGATGATGTTCTAAATAATGGAGATGAGAACGAAGGTCAAGAAGATGATCAAAATGATGAACACAGAGCTGAACTGAAACTTTCCAAGTATGTCAGAAGACATCATCCAAAAAACCAAATCATAGGAGACAAAAAGGCTGGAACAAGAACAAGAAGTAAGTCACTTAACATCAGATGTTTACTTTCTAATTTTGAGCCTAAACCTGTTAACAATGCACTTGAGAATGAAGAATGGGTCAGTACTATGAATGAGGAAATAGAATATATTGAGAAGAACAATACATGGACACTAGTACCGAGACCAGATGACAAGAATTTCATCGGTACCAAATAGATATTCAGAAACAAGCTGAATGAGAATGAAGAAGTTGCTAGAAACAAAGTAAGATTAGTGATGCAGGGGCATCATATACTCTTCATAAACACAATGGAGATCCAGGTCATCAACAAGATCATAGATCATCTCATAATATCAATTGGTCCATCTTGCAACCGATCATGGCATTCAAAGACACAAGA
>MU223887.1:2507230-2535942 GCA_018584345.1 Thuja plicata
TGTATGAGGATAAAAGAAACTTGAAATGCTAATTTTTTTGCAGGGTCCTTTGAAGAAGTTTTAAGAAAAAGAGAAAATTGGTCCAGCAGGGCTAATTGGGGCTCATTGGGCTAGAAGGCAGTTTTGAAGAATTTGATGGATGAGAGTTGCATAAAGGGTTGAAACTGATTGAATCTTGCTTAAGCATATTATTTACATCCTTTGTACCTGTCCTAGTCATTTGGGAGTCAAACTAAGTCATTTGTGGGTGTTTGATCACTAATAGGTCTAAGGGAAAGTGCATTGTTGAAGAAGCATTCATACTATCTCCACCACATCTGTCTACCACTCTGCATCAATTAGTATGCAAGGGATATGCACAAGAAGAAGGTATTGACTATGGAGAAAATTTTGCACCAGTTGCTAGACTAGAAGGAGATAGAATCTTACTTGCTTATGATGCATTTAAAGGATTCAAGGTATACTAGATGGATGCCAAATCTGCATTCCTAAATGGAATAATTGAAGAAGAGGTATAGATTGAACAACCAGAAGGGTTTGTTGATCCAGACAAGAGAAACATGGTATGTAGACTACACAAAGCCTTGTATGGATTGAAACAAGCACTGGGAGCCTGGTATGAAAGACTTCACTCATATCTCATTAGCATAAAATTTGTTCTAGAACAAGTGAAAATAACAATGTGTACTTAAAAGAAGATGCCAATGGTAATATTTTGATTGCTGAAATTTTTGTTGATGATATCATTTTTGGGGGAAATGAATTATTATGAAAATCCTTTGCTAATGAAATGAGAAAAGAATTTGAAATATCTATGTTGGAGAGATCAAATTCTTTCTTGGTGTATAGATTCTTTAACAAGATGCAGGCATATACATCACTCAATCCAAATACATCAAGGAAGTGTTGAAGATATTCAAAATGAAAGATTCCAAACCAGTTGGAACACCTATGGCTACCAGATGTAAGCTGACAAAAGAAGACAAATCCAATGAGGTAAATCAGACCTCATATAGATCAATGATTGGAAAACTGATGTATGTTGTTCACACAAGACCAAATATAGCACACACATTTGAATAGTTGCAAGATTCTCTACTAATCCCAAAGAATCACATATGACTTTTGTCAAGAAAATTTTGAGATATCTGAAAAACACCAAGGACTATGGCTTATGGTACAAAAGAGAAGGAAAATTTGAGCTAAAAGTCTATACAGATGATGTTTGGGCTGGAAACATTGATGACTGCAAGAGAACAACTGGAGGAGCATTCTTCATGGGTGACAGACTTGTCATATGGATCAACAAGAAGCAAGGATGCATCTCTCAGTCTACTGTAGAAGCAAAGTATGTGGTTGCTACTGCAAATTGCTCCAATATTGCATGGATCAAACAATTGTTGGAAGGTATGAATATGAAGATCCTTGAACGAGTAATTATCTATTGTGATAACACCAGTGCAATAAACATTTCTAAGAATCCAGTCATGCATTCTAAGACTAAGTATATTGCTATAAAGTATCACTATCTAAGAGAACAAGTGCAAGCAAAGGAAGTGACACTGGAATATGTTCAATCAAAGGAACAATTAGCTGATATATTTATCAATCCATTACCGAATGATATATTTGAGTACCTGAGACAGAGACTAGGGGTCCAACCCCTGTCTATCAGACAATAAGCTCACTAGGAGGTTGCATCAGCCTATACCAAATCTGAAGATCAGTCATGTTGATACAAACACTGAGATGGACAACAACAGATATATCTATACATAGCAAGGAACAAATCTGCACCAAAAACTAGAGACAATGTATTGCTGATGGATAGGGAAATTCAAGGAATATATTATGCAAAGGGATGAAACATGATATAGATTATTATTTTCTTTAGCATTTTTGTCAAAGGGAGAGATGATCTCATTATCATACAAAGGGAGAGATGATTCCATTATAATATAAAAGGGAAAGATTATTTCATCATCATAAGAGAGAGATATGATAAAGGGAGATATTATATCATTATCCATGAAGGTAAAAGTTCCTGAGAATCAAAAAGAAAGAGTTAATCAATATTCTAAGGGAGATAAATTTATTGCATATGAAATATCCATCTAAGGGAGAGAAGTAACAACGGGAGAGAGTTCAGACAAAGAGAAAGACTGTTGTGAAAGGAAAAAGAGATTATCAAGAAGAGGAATAGTAAAGGCATAGCACATATCAGAATAGAGATATCATATGATACATTTATCGAGTGAAGGGATTGAAAATTGAAGAAAATCATTCTACATGAAACAAATATAAGCTATTTTTTAAGCTTACTGAGAGCCAGATATTTGTAATAGTTACATTAGGAAAGCTTGATGAAACTGTATATTTCATATTGTATTAGTGATAGTATAGTATGATAATGTAGTATGTTTCCATCAATGCCAAAGGGAGAGATTGATGACATGTAACTGATTGAATGTTTGAAGATGTTAATTTGATCACCGAAATGCAGAAGGATAATGCAAGACATTAAATTAGTTAATGAATTGTATTGTAACTGATGCCAACTTGATATAATCTAATCGGTTATAATCAAAGTGTCAAAGACTTCAGAGAATCAAAGAGAACAAGATTATGCTTTTAGTAATGCATAAAAGACAAGCATTCACAATATGACTTTAAACACCGATGGTCAGTGGACACCGACGGAGAGAGATCACCAAAATTCAAGTTGTATTAATGCCCGAGCAAGAACACTGACAAGCATTACCGATGAGAAGAATCACAGGCATAACCGACAGCCAGAAAGGTAGTGTAAACTAACAGAGAAGCCCGAGGAGAACTGGAGTGTTGACCGAAGCTATCAAAGAGTTAAACACTAAAATTAAATTGAGTTCAGAAATGACAAAATGTCTAGCTGGCGGAGCTAATTTGGATTGATCGGTATACTCTAGATAATTTACTATCTTTCGGTAAATTAACAGACTGCTACTCGATAAACATACAATAGAAGGTTTTACAAAGCATTCTGAGCAGTAGTAATTTGTTAAAAGTAATTGGAGGTATTCATCTTATAGGACTAAAGATAACTAGAGGCTTAATATTATGGTACTAAGTTTTTGGGTTGATTATCGGAATAATTTTTGAGGCCACTGATTCACCCGCCCCCCTTTCAGTTATTACTAACAGTCCATTCCTACAAGATCCCAATACACATTCCAAAATGAAAAGATAAATGATATCCAAAATAATCCCATCACAGAAGAAACCAAGATCTTTTATTTAAACAAAATAAACCTCATTCAATTAAATGCCAAGACCAATTTCAAATGTAATTTACACTAGTATCCATTCCCTCACAAGCCCAAAATCTATTCTAAGCATGAAAGAAAAATCAAATCCATTCCTTCACAAGCCCACAATATATAACAAACATGAAAGAAAAATCAACTTTATTCCTAGATGGTTCTAAATCAATTTCAAACAAATCAACTTCATAGGACTAGCCCATTTTGATCACTAGCATGTACTTCTTCATTTTTTGGATTGATGTAGGACCCATTTGTACCTACAGTCATGAAACATCTTCAGATTATTTCCCCAAACAAATCCTACAAACCAATCAATATAATAAAAACCAATTCCTAAGATTGAGATATTTCCTGATAAAACTCCAATGGATGTGTAATTTTTTTCCTCCTTTCGTCACAAAAACTGAAACCAAATGAACTATAGCCCAAAACCAATTCCAATCACAAAAAGAAAATTGCAAGGGAAGAAAAAATTGTTGTGTTTGTAAAGAAATTATGAAGGCACGCATTTTGGCGTACTAAACAAGGTAAAAGAGATCAAGATAAGACATCAGGTATTCTGTACGCCTGTACAAAACAACATTGATGGTGGAGAAAATACACAAAACCAGGTATTCGATGGTATGAAGGTGTGAGACTTGTTTGATGGGCGTGAGACATGTTTTCCTGCATACGGACGTGAGCGACCTCATAGGGGAAGACTATCGGCTAATCATAAAATATGAAGCTTTGTCGAAGTAGAAATGACAAACTGATACAGGTTTTCTTACACTTGCAAAAAATATGGACACGTTAGGAAGAGGGTACATCTGATTTCATAGCCGCTTCACTAATAAAATTAAAATTAATTCAAATTCTATTTTATAGTTTATGATACAAGGCAATTTTTATTTTATTTTATATGTGACTTAATATATGGGCCTCCTTATAATCCCATAAGCAAGAAACACCTAAATGTGCTTCAAATACAAGTTGATGTATGAAAGGGGAAGAAATCCCCTTCTTGGCCTACTCTTGAGTTTGTACGAATACACAATAGTGCATATATCTTAAATATTAATCTATATATAATACGTTGAGACGTATTAAGAAGTTATAATTTTTTAATTAAACAATTTATATAAAAGTTGAATGAGGGAAAAATTCAATGCCTTTATACATCTCAATGTATTTTATTTATAAATTAATATTTAAGATATACATGCGAGGTAGTTGTTGTGATGCAACATGGAAGATATTGAATAAATCAATATATAATTTTATAATACTCATATATAACCGTTTCTAGATTAAATTTTGTGTAAGATTTTAGCATCAATATTTTGGATCACACCTTATAACAAATCATTAGGATTAAGAGAGCCAAAGGAAACATCTTTCCTGTGACTCTAAAAGAACCATAAGATATCATCTACATCCATACCATTGACTTCTAAGATGTTATTTCCTTTGCAATTCCAAGAAAATCTTTGATGAAGTGTGCTAGGTGGAGGAACAAGGTCATACAAATGTGATAACAAATTTATTCAATGTAGGTGGAGGAACAAGGGCATACAAATGTGATAACAAATTTATTCAATGAAGATTGGTGATAATGCCATTTCTCCATTTTTCATAGTTTCCCTCTTCAAAATAATTAAAGATGGATGAAATGAAAAAACCATAATTGATTAGGACAATTTTTCAAACTATAAAACACGAAGCTTTGTCCAAGTAGAAATGACAAATTGATACGGGTTTTCTGACACTTGCCAAAAAAACATGGACACGTTATGAAGAGGGTACGTCAGAGTTCATAGTTGAGGAACAGACCTGCTTCTTGCAACTTACTTTCCACTGCCAAATCCACACGGCTGCTCATTTGTGGAGTGAAATGATTCTTCCAATCACCCACTTCACCCTTGCGAAACAAATATCGATTGCTTATGTGCCCATCCTTTAAATTCATTTTGCCATTCTTGTTAACATTGAGATTGGAAAGAGATTGAAAGCTGCATTGACTGTCTATGCAACGAAGGTCTTCCTCTGTCAAAGAGGATCGCCCCAAGAAATCAGATATCTTTTTGATGTGGGACAAAGAATCTGCCTTCATGTCTTCGTAAGTAAAAAACAAGATGTTACTTTGATTCCTACTGGCATTTCAAAAGCTCAATACATGATCAACAAAAGGACCCCAGAGAGAGACACCATTACAGAAGTCGTCAAAGAATACATCCTTAGAAACTGGAGACGCAGTTTCACCATTGAAGATATGTTGTAACACAGGCAAGAACTTCCAGTGGGAAACGAATGTGTCCTTTGGAATTCGGGCAATATAAATCATTCGGCAGCCCAGAGGCGTGATTTGAGATGGAATAGCAGAGTAAGGAAGATGGGTGCCGAACAACCTTGGCGAGGGCATTTCCGCAATTGCAGTGGGGGCATTGGGCACTACTCGTGAACTGTACAGGCTTTCTAACTGATAAACCAACATATGGGCATTCTTTTCCTTCAAATCCTCGCTCTTATTTTCACTCATAATGCTGGCAACGATAGCTTCAACCAGGTTGATCCCGTCTTCAATCCCGAGCATACAAACACATCGTCCTCCCGTGCTTCGAAGTGCGACTGCATTTTCTTCACTGCTTCAAGAATTATGGGCTCGTAGAAGAAACCGCCATATTGTTGAACAAGTTCAACTCCATACGGGCCTTCTCTTCTTCTACCAGATGGACTGAATGCTGCGGACATATTCATTCAACGGGTGCGGAATCTGCGAAGAGATAAGAGTGTTAATGAAAAGAAAGAGGGGCTTTTATCTCTTAATATAAGGAAAAGCATCCGTCTCTTAGAGGCACCTTTCGTAGTGAAGGATATTTTGAAGTAAAAGACAGATTTTAGGTCTTTTCATCTTTACCATTATTATTCTTAGCACATACAATCAACGAAACAGAATGTAAACGACAGATTTAATGTCTTATCATCTTTATCTGCGCTCACTTGTGTTGGTCGGAAGCCCCACTTGCTCATGCCAACCATCATTGGCTAGCGTAGTAAGAATGACAGTTTCGTTCATTATTGCCACATGCATGCCCTCTCGTGTCAATGTGGTATCCAAACTATTCAATCACTTTTGTGATCCAACATTTATTCTATGTTGATTGAGAACCTTTTTCAATTTTCACTAGTAAACTAGCACTTGCACCAAAAGTTTGGTGCAAGGATATGCTGATAAGTCTTTAATGTGATAGTGTAATTGAAGCTTTATATAGTAAAACGAAGTGTATTAAAGAGTCGAATTACAATCTTGTTTCATTGTATAAGGAATTCTCATATATAGTAGATGGCAATCTTGCACATATTAGCATCCATATTAGATGAATTAAAGTTACACTACTGTGTTTTTTGTATTTGTGTTTCAGTGGGAGGATAGGGTTGTTGATTCTGGGAACTTGTAGAAGCTTCCAAGTGGGGAGGTACAGAATGACCTAGTGTTTGTTGTAAGTGTTGTGCTCCTTAGATGCTATGATGCACACTTATTTCTTCTCTACAACAAGCATAATACAAGTGACTTCTCTTACCTGTTTGTAGATCTATGAGTTTACTTTGGATCAGTTGTCTTTCAGGATCCTGTACATGAGAGATGTGACATGCATTACTAAAAATAAAGAGTCAGGTTATGTAAAAGAAAATATGTTAATAATTGTTTCAGACTAAATAATCTCTGCTATATTGTACTTGTAAAGATAGATTAGAGGTTTCTAGTCAAACCATTTCAAAAAAATGAGACTTGGTGGCAAATATAAGATATCTGAGCATCTGTCTTTCTCGACCTTCTTTAGAATGGGACGAGCATCTCTAATTGTTCTTTTACTATAGCTCCTGTCAATGTAGTACAACTCCCGTCTGCAAAATCATGAAACTGCATAATTACACATTTATGATAATTCTCCAAAGGATCTATTGAAAAAAAGGCATGATAATCTATCTGATTAGTGCTAAAAAAAATTAATTTTTGTGCACATACCTAATAGTTCTTATAGCGCACATACCTAATAGTTCGAGTGGCATTTCCAGAAAAACTAAGATTTTTTTAATTTTCAAATGAAAAATATAAAATTATAATAGAATTACAACAGAGAGATCCGAAAGGATAAAGAAAAGAAAAACCATACCCTTCATTTCCATTGTTCCTTCTATTCTTATTTTTCTCTAACAGATGGTCGAAATAATAATATAAAAATGTAAATGAAGCGATAGCCACAAATGATTAACCCAACATTCGCAACCATATCAACTAAAAATCAAAACCCCTCTTTAACCCACTCAAACTAAAATATAATTCTATTCAAAAGAGAAATGACAAGTGGCATAGCAACTAAAGCTTGGAGGAAAACTAACCGTGTCCTGGTACCGCCACAACCATTTTCTCTACACCTGGTTCTTGGGGATAGGCGATCTGATAAAACTGTCACTTCTGGCTAACTTTGTGACCTTTGGCTTACCAACTAAAGCACCCTTTTACTTAGTTGTTTTTGGATTAGTGACGAAGGTGTCATTTTCTTTAGTAGTCGAAGCACCATTTTCTTTAGCAGTCGAGGCCCAATTTTATTTGGCAGTCTTTAGCTTAGAGGCATGAGTGCCAGTTTCCTTAGCAACAGGGGCACCATTTTCCTTAATGATAATGACGCCATTTCCGTTATCAGCCTTCGGCTTAGCTTCTCGAGTCCCATTCTCTTTGGTGGCCTTTGGCTTAGCAGCGAGAGTGTCATTTTCTTTATCTGCAGTTGCCATTCTTTTAAGCGCTTCCATTAGACGTCATCAAGAAAAATGATTTGGGGAAAAAGATCATGGATACTTCCAAGAAGATTTAATTATCTGGTGTAAAGTTCTACATCCCACCAGCCTTTTGCATGTACCGTATCCAGTGGGGTTCCCATGGCTCATCACTGGAACCACCTGCCCCCTCACTCAATAACTTATTAAAAAAAATCCTTTCCGACAAGATGAACTGCAATCGTACATTGAGTTCTAATGCCTCACAGACATGTCCAAGGGTACTTTTCTTGAGAAGTCTCGTGTCTATGCCTATCCAAAAGAAAGTCTCAAACTGTCTCGCAAAACCATTTAACTGAAACCTAACATTGTATACAACTTTCATGCTTCACACTTCTGTTCCACAAAACCGGATTTTTGCTGGTTTTAGGAGTGAGAAAGGTTTTCCCCCGTACAGACGTGAGTGATCTCGCAAGGAAATCCTATCAAAAAATTATATATTTCTTCCTCTATCATATTTACCTAGTTGAAATCATCCACATGGTCAGTAGAAGGAAGGAATACTTATGTATTCATTGAATGCAAATTTTACATTAATTTAACTAATTAGTATATAAAATTAAAAAAATTGAACTGAGAAATTATGTTATTAAATTATTTACTAGAAAGTATTGTTTATTTAAATATTTACTATCTGTTACGTATGAAGTCTTATGCTTTTATAGAGAATATGAATTAAATATAAAGTTCTTATAGAATATGGAATAAAACATTTTATAATAAATTTATATAAGATTATTGTAATCAAGGTTTCGAAATCGGGGAATAACCTACAAATGAATTGTAATCTTGCCACACAGAAGATTGATCAATAACAATTAGGATGAAAAAATCTAATAATAAAATGCGGAAATAAAAATAAAGAGATGCATAAACTATCAAATAATGAAATCTATTTCAACAAACATAAATACAAACTAGTAATAATCCTCCTTTGTTGTTCTCCTTCTTGATGCAATGTGGGCTCTCAAAATGAGTCCTTGATGTGCCAGCATAAGAGTTTGATGCATGTGTGGTTACCAAAATCAAAGGTTTGGCTCTCTATTTATAATATTTTAGGGGTTTCAACCAAGAATCCATGACTGGAGCACTGATTGACTATGATTGAGGAGTTGAACTCGTAGTGAGTGGGTGTTCAACTTTGCTTCACTGCCATGATTGGGGGATTGATTGACCTATCAACAAATAGACTGGAGAGATTACTTGAATAGAATGGGGAGTTAACAAATGGTATGTATGAGTTAACTGATTGTATGGATTAGAATATTGAATTGACTGGAGACTTAACTAATTGTAGGCGGAGGAATTAACAATGTGCATTGAATAGTTAGGAGAGAGAATTGTGGAGTCAAGAGTTGTGATTGAGAAGCTAACACAAAGTGAGTGTAAGTTAGGATTTAGGAGGATGAATATGATTTAAATAAATAATAAATTATTTATTTGCACACGTGAGGATATTTTATAAATAAATAACTACTTATTTATTTATGTGAGGAATTATTAGTTTAATTAAATAAATATTATATTTTTAATCGTAAAGATAGAATTTCATTTAATTATTACATAATTATAATAATTAGCGAACGGGGAACATTAATAAAATTGAATTATTTAATTAATTATAAGGAGATAAGGAATAATTAAATAATGTTTAATTATTTAATTATTTTATATTCAAATAGGTGATGAAATATTGATTAAACAATGAATAATTAAAGTAATTAATTACAATACTTAATTATGAAATTAAAGGGAAATGATGAAATTGACTTTGGAATATAGAAGAATGACGCATACTGATTAAATAATAAAGATTATTTAATAATTTGGGAGGAATGTTAGTAATGTCACTGTGTTAGAGCAATATGTCATTTTTAAGTGCCTACATTTTTTGCCTCTTTGATACAATGCATTTTAGGCATTATTTCAAAGAATAATTTATAAAAATCATGTCCCAATATGCCCCAATGGGAATGACACCATTCAACAAGTCTGAGCTTTAGAAAAATCGATTCAAAACATTCAAGCATATCAGCAGGCCCTCAATCAAATTGATCACATTGTCTCATTTATCAACGAAGTCCCATAGCACAGTCTTCTATTTCAAAGTCATGTTATTTTAGAAAAGGAAGGGAAAACTCAAAACTAGACAGAGCAGTCTTACACGTAGTACCCTATACTTCATCTGATAGCATCAAAAAAATGTCAAAATTCAATGTCCAAACAACTATGAAAACATAGACACATGATCAGTATGGCTGCTTACTTGTTGAGTCTAGTTAGTCTTATTATTTCTTCATTTTTACAATTAATGTTCCTATGCATCTTCATGATTCCACCTAAGTGACTAGAGGTGCCATGATGGTTCATGACTTATCTTTCCTTGTTTGATATTTCTTGACAAATATTAACAAAGTGTTTTGGGTGTCTGTGGTAAGAGCCTTCACAACCACTTGCGGTATCTAATTGCAGAAGGCGACAATGAGGTACAATGATACCCCCCTTGAGAGATTGTTTATGCAAGAAAGACATGAATGATCTCTTGAAAGAAGGTTTAGATTAAATGATGCAAGAAAAGAATAATTAGTAAGAAGTGAAGAATGTTGGTATGCTATGATGATTGTTCGATCGACATTGGTCATAGAGATTATTTCACTAAGAATCACATCTTTATTTAGGAAGGACCCATCCTGTATAAGACTAGCAACAACATATGGTTTCAGGGAAGACATACCCTATATAAGGCTAACCAATAGAATGTTAGAATTGATTGATAGAAAGTTAGGAGGGGAGAGAATGAGGATGAATCCTATATTGAAATGGTTAGATTGTAGTAAATAGAGAGCTTCCAGTTTTGATAACCACATTTGAATTCCAATTGAATTGAGAAAAAATCTTTCTTCATTGACCCACTTTTATTATAGAAAAATTAAATACCATTATACCTAGATATTAAAGATCTAGGAAGGACCATCATTTTACATTCTAACAAGAAATTTGAACAATAAAGAAATGTGGGCTAATAGATCTAGTTCACGTGTTAAGAGTCAAGATATGTGTGGCGTATCACAACTGATTTATCTATTGCAAGCCCTACAATTAGATACCAGAATGGTTGTGAAGGCTCTTACCACAGACACCCAAAACACTCTCTTAATATTTTTCAGTAAATATCAGACAAGAAAAGATAAGTCATGAACCATCACGACACCTCTAGTCACTTAGGTGGAATCATGGAGATGCATAGGAACATTAATTGTAAAAATCAAGAAATAATAAGACTAACTAGACTCCACAAGTAAGCAGCCATACTGATCATGTGTCTGTGTTTTCGAAGTTTTTTGGACATTGAATTTTGATTTTTTTTTATGCTATTAGATCAAGTATAGGGTACTACGTGTTAGACTGCTTCGTCCGGCTTTGAGTGTTCCCTTCCTTTTCTAAAATAACATGAAGTTTTGTAATAGAAGACTGTGCTATGGGACTTCGTTGATAGATGAGACAATGTGATCAATTTGATTGAGGACTTGCTGATATGCTTGAATGTTTTGACTCAATTTTTCTGAAGCTTAGACTTGTTGAATGACGTCGTTCAATGCTTTTTTTGAAATGCAAAAGAACTAAATTGATATCCAAAGGTTATTTTTTGTATAATTTCAGGTGATTTTATGATTTTTTTGGTTGTCCAAATATAATTTTTTTAGGATGTTTTGCAAATGTTTTTGGTCCACCATAGATTTTATATGTTTGCAGTCGAGGTATGTGCGACATATCACATAAGTGAAGGCCCTTATCACAAACACCCCATACATTGTCGCCCTTAGATGATTTTTTATGATTTTTGATGTTTTTGAGCTTTTTTGAAAATCTTTTCAGATTTTTCAGATTTTTTTAGGATATTTTCCATTTTTTAGGGATTTTTTTGAAACAAATTTACATTTTTAGGGATTTTTTCTGAAATTTTTATGAACTTTAGGATTTTTTCATAGCTTGATGGACCATGACATTGGGGTGCCCCTAGTCAGAAAAAATGGATAATTTATTATGGAATGGCCATAATGGACTGACTTTTTGCTGAATGTGGGGCTATGGGACACATACGATTGACAAACTTATACCCATGATGGGTTTTATTGCGGAATATGAGGTGAAGTGACAAGTGATACCAAATTGGATTCACGATAGAGGGTAGAGAAATGATCTCTACACATGGTGTCCGACTGGCCGATTTTCACCATGGTACTTGCCCAAGGTGCCACCGAAGTGGTTTTCACTATGAGAGAAATTTATTTCTCTGGTATTTCTTATTTTTGTGTTACCAAAGATGTCTGATTGCTATCTTTTCACCAAGGTAACTTTTTTTATGCTTTTTTAATTTTTAATTTTAATTTTTTGCTTTCTTGAAATGGGTCTACCCTGACAGTTATGAATAGTACTGGTACAGATGCAAGATTTTGATGGGGTATGATAGAGTCTATCCCACTGATGTAGATATCTGATATTCTCCAAACCCGTAGACCTGTGATGATATAAGGACCCAACCAATTTGGTTCAAACTTTCCTTGTTTTTCTCTTTCTGTCTGATTTTTTTTTATTTTCCAATAGTACTAGATCACCAATTTAAAAAGCTATGGGCATTACCTTTTTATTTTAGCTTCTCCTGATATGTTGATGATATGCTTGTAAATGTGTTAGGGCCTTTTGTCTCTTTTCATCGAGTAGCTCTAGCTATTGTAGTCTTGATACTCTTTAATCCTCATCTACAATGATGTGCTAAAATGATACGCGGAGTGATGGGAGCTCAACCTATATTGGAAAGATAGCTTTAGTACTATACACTAGTGAATATGGAGTGGCTCATGTGGGGCTAAGTGCACCAAGATGGTGTAGAAAAAGGGGGGTATAAGTGGCCACTTATTTTGAAATCAGGTAAACCTGAACTTCGAAGAGAAATTTGAGAGTCATGCACTCAAAATTAGAAGATGTGGAAAAAACAAGAACTTTAGTACTCTGAATCTAGTTTCTAAAATACAATTTTTTAAACAAAATGGATAAGATTAAGAGGGTTAAATCCATTGCACACAAATTTTTTTTACTGATTTTTTCATAAAAAACATAACATAGTGTTTGGTGTGCGCATAAACAAATATATAGTTAGATATAGTATTTCACAAAACCCTTTGGTATAATGATATGTAAGAGTGCGAGCTAGAATGTTTCTATTTTTTTTTGTAATTTTTGGTTGAGTATTTATTTTTTAATATTTTTTTGATGTGGGCGCATCCTAAAAGTCAGGTGTCTGTTCGTGCGCTAGATATAACTTGCATCACAATAACTAAAAAATGCAATATTTTTTTGAAATAAGAGTATAGAATCAAGTCTAGAATAATAATATGTGACTTTTTAAAAATTTGGTCAAGTATATCAAAATTTATTAAGAAAATGGTAGACTTATGTCTCTGATAACTATGGAGACACTTATTATGAAAATTTAGGGTCACTATGGGCTAGAATAATCAAACTTAAATATTTGGATGGTGATGATCCTGCTCACATTTTTACAATTAAGGATCCCCCACCTGGCTCTGCGATGTGGAATTTTGTTCTAAAATGCCTAGGAGTAATCATCCCACACCTATCATGGGTAATCAATTCAGGGGATATTGCTGACTTCTGGGATGACTCATGGAATGGTTTGCCTCCCATTTCAACTATTCTGGACATACTTTACTCAACCAAGAATAGCTTCCAGCTACTGTGGGGGAAGAAGGCTAGGGACTACTATGTGGTGTCCAAGACACCTTCAGGTTCAAAGGCATAATGGAGAAATATATCTCAACTTGACATTCCTTGGGGCCAAGTGGCTTTACTTAAATGTATCCTAGATCCAATATATTTACATATTAACTTGGACAACAACAAATTGATCTGGTCATTTGCTCCAAATGGTAGATATTCGATAAAGCTAGGTTATCTTCATCTTACAAGTAAGACTCGACATCCTAGTGCACATCTTTTCAAGTTTTATTGGCATCTAATAGTTCTTCCTAAGGCAAGATCCTTCTTGTGGCTGACAATCCTTAAGAGAAACCTCACTAGTGACCGATTATGCAAGCTTGGCATTGTAGACACATTCCAGTGTGTCGTATGTAAGTCACAAATTGAAGAGGTAGACCATCTATTTGTTTCATGCCATTTTTCTCAAGAGATATGGTATTGGATCTTGGGTAAGCTAGGCTGGTAGGGCCCTCTTCAATAGACACTTACACATCTCCTCAAATAATGGCCACTCCTTCATAAAGACACAATCCTTTCCCACATTTGGAGAGTCATCCTAGTAGATGTTACACGGTGAATTTGGTGGGAACGGAATAAGAGAATTTTTAGAAAGGAAGTCAGCTCGGTTGATCTAGTGTGTGATATAGTTGATAAATCAATCTTTGAAATGGTCAATGCTTACTCTTCTCAATCCAAATATCTCTCCTCTGCATTCACCTCACAAGATTCAAAAATACAAAACTCCTTTCCTTCCATTGTTATCCCATTCAAAGGTGTCCTAATTGGGAAGCAATCAAAGGGTGAGCGTAGGAAAGATGTTAAGTGGGAACCCGCAGATAAAGGTTTTACTATGCTCAAATTTGATGAGGCTTCTAAGGGAAATCCAAGGGCTTTTGAGGCTTAGTTATGTCTTGATTCCTAATCAAATCTGAAAGTACTTAGAGTGGCTAGTACAAAGGTACTAGATGGCTCAAATAACATTAAGGAAGCTGAGGCTATATTTCTGGGCTTATCTTTTGTTGTCTCACAAGGAGTCATGAATATCCACATTTAAGGGGAATCTTAGATCATTACATCTACCCTCTCACTCCAAATTTCACCTAGCCAGGAGAGTCAATACATCCTCAATGATGCTAGGAAGCTGCTCTCCAAATTTGCAGAATTTAAAATTTCACATTACTTTAGGGAGGCAAATGAGCTAGCAGACTAGTTAGCCAACAAGGGTGTTGAATTGGATAGTGGCTCAATTTTATGGGAATATGAACCCCTAGTAAGTTCCCTAATCTTGGAAAAGGGAGTCAATTGGGTGGAGAGAGAAATGGCATCTCATATGGATGGTTAACAAATAGACATTGTATGAGGTGTGCTCAGGTAGGCATATGCCATTACAGGTGATTGTGGACATCTTTTTATTATCCCAAGGAGGTTGGCATCAGATAGCACAGATAAAAAATATACTCCTGATTTGGCTCATTGTAAATTACATGTCTCTTTTTCTTTCCACAGCGGGTATCTGGGTACATGGCATCACTTCAATCTGTGATTTTGTATGTTTTTTAGGATATTTATTTTAGTTTTCGGCACTAGATTAATTCCTTAAGTAGAGGTGCTACCTTGGGAATAGATAACTTGGCTGCCAGGCTCCCAAGTATAGATTTACATCTCTCCACCCGTGTAAATTATTAGTAATCACATTAACACAACAACTGGCCTTCCTTTATATTCACACAATTTCTTTGTAGGTTTCATTCTTTCGTCTCTAGGTGTTTGGATAACTGGTTTTCCGCCCATATCAGTTGCAAGTTGTAAGTGTTTTTGGGTTCACCTAGGTGGGTTGCGATTTTGGGATGTCATGGAGTACAGAGACTTGAACCTGCGGATCTATCTACCAATTCACCTCTGGGAGTGCCCGATTCTAGATGATTAATTGCAACACCATATGAGAGTTGTTTTCAACACATTGCTGGACAAAGTGGTTGATGCTATTCAGAGTGTCATTTGTAAGCACGTCTTACTTCCCTCCTCTCCTTGTAGCATATTTCATTCTCAAGTTTTGTCTATTTTCCTTTCTAACTTTTACGGCTTGATACAAGATTACATCCCATTTATGGAGATGGTGGACAAGGTGGTCAGAGAAGACTTCGTACCAATAGAGAGTGTCCATTGTGTTGTTATGGGGTATATCCTTAGGGTCTTGCAAGCCTTGGTTGGAGGCCTATTCCCTCTGAGTCATCTTGAGAAGTAAATGGAATTTGCACAACTTTATGATGCTTTTAAGCTAGGAAACATGCAGGGACTCGACAAATTTTTGGAAGAACACAGAGCTGCTATTAAATTTCATCCTAGCGCCAATAATGACAAATGCTTACAACCTCTTTGAAAGTATGGATACCATCTTGAAATTTTCTAACAATGATGACCCATCTTCCTCCTCCATCTCGGATGCAGGGTCTTCAGAGGGTACTCCAAATTCACATTCTTTGGAAGCTGACTCGGTGTCTTCCTAAAATGTTTGCTAATGCCCATGTCATTGTCGTGGTTTGCTCAAGCCAAGGGGATGATGGGTTAGGTCCTATGGGTTTTTTTGGTTTTTGGTGGCTGAGATACTTCTAGTTTTTTGAAGTAATCTTCCACATGGATGTTTGTATCTATGAAATATATAGCTTTCATATTGTGGGTTAGGGTCTTGGGGTATAATGCTACCGTTCTCTGATTCTCGGTTGTATGGTTTGAGATAGAGACACTTTTTGGGTTAATATGCTACTTGTAGTATAGGATTTCTATATTGTATCATGGAAAGAAAAGGAGGTTTTCTTACTACTTCTTTCCTCCTAGAGCCTCTCTAAAGTAGAATAAAATAATATAATGTAATGGCAATGTCCATCTTTATCAAAAAACAAATATGGAGACACTGCTAAATAAAAATAAACTTTAGTCTGCTACTGTTGTCATTAAATTAAAAAATTATAATGTTAGAAAGCTCAGACAACAGATGAAATTCTGGTTGTAATTTCAAAAATGCCCACTAAATGATGTGTAAACTTGATGACGAGGAAGGTGAGAAACTTGTTTTGAAGAACAAAACACGTGAAAAAGGAGGGAAATGGAGGTAAATGAGGCTCCTATGACCCAATATTTTATCCAATCCTATTACATACCCTTATTTTTATCTTGGAAATTTACCAAACCTAAGTCCAATTAGGTTATTTGAAATTAAAGTAACACAATTATGTTAGTGGTGTTTTGTTGTCTTTTTGGGTAGCTGGCCACTTTTTTTACACCATCTTAGTGAAATTACCTGTGGGAGTATGGAAAATAGTGCACTATGCCCATAAGGTGCGGTTGAGTTAAAGGTGTTAGTCACAAATAGCTTTATTGAGCTCCTTTTTCATAATTTTTATAATGGTTTTGTTCGTAGCCTTAGCCTGGTCGTTACCTTGGGGAAAGTAGAGTGATTAATAACTATGGTGTATATGGAATTTCTCAAAAATCTCATCTTCTTGTTTGTTTTTATAAGGGGGTCCATGATCTGTAATGATAGTCTATGGAACATTGTAGTGGCATATGATATAGTTCAAAAGAAACTTTGAAATCTTCTTGCTAGTGGTGTAGGTCATTGGAATTGCTTCAACCCACTTCATGAAATACTCAGTGGTTGTGATTATGTACTTATGACCATCAGAGAATAAGGGATGAATATTTGCAAATAGGTCAAACCCCCATTGCAAAAAGGGCCATGGTGATATTAATGGCTCTAGCTCTTGAAAAGGTGCATGGATGAGGTTCCCGTGTATTTGACACTTCTTGCAATTTTGGACATATAGGAAAGCATCTGTTTGTATTGTAAGCCAATAATACATGATTATTAAATGTGTCTGAATGAATTAGACCTTCATGAAATTAGTTTATATAACTACAATTATATGGAATAATAATGGAAATTTAAGCTAAGAATTGCAATTAAATCAATAAGCATCTCATGGCTCTCTATCAAAGCATGTTGATAAAGCTCTCAGCCTTAATATTTATCAATGACAGTCCTCGAACAAGAATTTGATGAAGATAAATGGATAAATCTAGCTCAATTCTCTCAAATTATGATGATATTGGATCCAAATGCACTCAAAATGATCTCCATTATGCTAAAATGCTATGATAATATCTCAATTATGCTCAAATTGCTCTGAAAATGATAAGAGGTGTGATGCTTTGCATTCAAATTTATAGGATCTCTAATGCTCTCAAAATTACTTCTATTTATAGGATTTTCCCAAGTGTAGGGGGTAGAGTTAATTTATTATAGTTAATCCATGGTTGAGTGAAAGGATTTCAAATGGTATCAAATGGAAGGACAATTTAAATGCTTGTCTCAAAGGTTGGGGCAAAGGGACAAATTTGAGTGATTGAGATTGAAAGTTCAAAATGAGTGATTGAGATTGGAAATTAGGAGTGATCCCTGTGCTTTGTGTTCTCAATTCCCATTGGTTTCTCAAATTCATGTTTAAATATATTAGGATTATTTAATTCAATCAATTAATTAAATTAGCCATGTAGGAATGAATAGGTTCAATTTGAATTTTGATTTAACCTATACAATTAATTGATTAAAATCAATTATATAATTTTGATTATCCCTTTTAGGCTTATATTTGATTATTTGATGTCATGGTTAATTAATCCTTTGATTTAAATTGATTTTACCCAATTTGATTGATAAATGTCCATTTGATTTGATTTTGATCCATTTTGATGCAATTTGATGAGATTAGGAGCAATTTGATGAAAAATGCATATTTTCTTGATTAGAGAACACTTGGTCAATTTTAGGTGTCTGCAAAAGCCCCTCTTTGAATTGATGTGCGAAACACATTGATTCAAAGAAAACTTTATGTCCTGATCATTGATTCGATGTTGATTGATTGATGCAAAACCTGATGCAAAAATTGATAACTTGATATGAAACTTTGATGCAAAACCTGATAAAAACATGATGTGATGCATTGATTTGATAGATGCAGAACCTAATGCGAAAGTGATGCAAAACTGATGCAGAATGCCCCATTGATAAAAGTTTGAAATTTTAATGCCCTAGATTTCATTTAAGATATGATGCAGATTCCTAATTTTGATGATATGATGATGCCCCCTCAGAAATGAAAGTATATTGATGTCTAGATGCAAAAGATTAATGAAACTGATGTAGAATAAGATCCAAGATGTTTTCATTTCTGAAAAACATTGATGATGATGATGTCACAATATGCCCTAGTATGCAGAAAATCTAGATTAGGTCTAACTGGGTCAAAAATCTATCTAAAATTAGGTCAAATAGCTTAAATAGGTTTAAAAACCCAAATTTACTTTTCATTTTCACTTCTTACCATAGAGATTTTGCTCTAATCCTAGTGAGATTGACAGCGATGGTGGTCCCCATTTGAGAGCATCAGTTCAAGAGAGCACACCGGTATGAGAGACCATTAGACTACTGACCTCTGATAAGTGGTTTTGACCTACCTAGTGCATTTATTGCAATGTTTTGATAGCATTTATTGCATTTAAAGATGCTTTCTAGATTAGAATATGCAAAATTCTGCCTAGGATAGTTTTAATGAAACCTAGGGTTATTAAACGTTGCCTCCAAGTGATGAAACAACACGTATGAGTAGTAAAATAGTGCCTAGTAGTTAGGTTAAAAATGGCATCCAATGTTTAAAATGCCATGTAGCAAACCCTTCGGTAAATGTATGTTTTAAATGTCACCTAGGAAGTTTTAAATGATGCCTACTATGTTTGAGAAATGCCATGTATACTATAAATTAACACCTCTGATGATTGAAATCATGCATATGATGTTTGAAATGATGTGTGGTGTTTGAAATGACACGTACACTTAGCCAAGTGGCGTCTGCTAGAAAATTGATGAAAAACCTGATTAATTAGGATGAACAAACTACTTACAATTGATCTTCTGGATTATCAGATTGATTTCCAAGCTAGATAGATGTGTTTCAATGATGCTACTAAGTGATTAGGATGTTATAATAATCATATAAATGGATTTTTGATGTGTCAATCCGATTGGGTAGAAAAATTGATGTATTGCTCCCTTCTCAAGATCTAGAGGTTAGGAACAATAGGTTGATGCGCTCAAAAAGAGAAAGGATAGATTTAATTTGTTTGATTGACTTGAAATGATCCAATGATATAAAAATGCTAATATAATTCAATTTTTTTTGCAAAATGTAGGCATATTTTCGTAGGTTATATGTACAAAATGCTGCGTCTTGGATTTTTGATTTGGTTGATGAGTTGACAGATCCAAAGAGATGGATTATTGAGGAGTGTGGTTTAGGATTCCTTCTTGATCTCCCTTGGTTTTAGCTAAACTAAGGTTTAATTAAAGCTATCGAAGAGCATTGGCACTCTAATCATAATACTTTCCATCTACCCCTCGGTGAGATGACTATCACACCTGAGGATGCATACAGATTGTTGAGGATTCTCACCCGAGGAGAGGGAGTATATTACGATTAGGTTTATGATGGGAGTGCATCCAGATGGGTGTTCAGAGATAACACTATTGGAGATTATACAATTAAATGGGCTCAGTTTGCTTCATTTCCCACTTTTCTAGCAATCTTGGGTGTAGTCATTGGTGGTTTACTTCTCTTAGATAGACTAGGTCTCAGATTCTCGGTTGGATGGGGTTGCATCCCGAAGGACTTGATTGCACATCCTTGGAGATTTGATTTTGGACCTTGTGTGTTGGCATAGTTGTATCATGATTTTCATGAGGTTGTGTATAGAGCGACTACAATGATATCAGCAGGTGCAGTTTTGTTACAGTTATGGACCTGCGAGCACATCCTGATCACGAGACCTATAGCAGCTCGAGTGTGAGGTCAAGGATATCCTTATGCATTCTTGTATGATGGAAAGGTTGTCCAGCATCATCTTTGTAAGGTTGAGTATTGGTGGAGGACTATTGATGATATTGATCAGGTTGTGTGGATGCCTTACTTGGGATGCAAGGGATGGAGAGAGGATGACGATGAGCTTCCAAATATGTTTTCTCCTTAGTGGATGATCAGTTGGTCACCACTTGTTATAGAGAGATTCTACTTTGGGAGAGTTTTAGGGCAGTACGATAGAGTACAAGACATGCCTTAGGGTATGGAATTATACGCACGAGTCTAGGAAGAGTGATCCATGCGGGGAGCTCAGGTAGATTATCAATTTGCATGTACAAAGATTGATCGATTGGGATATGGTAGATGGGAGATGTTGGAGCATGTTGCTGATGTAGGGATGTCTGCAGAGTACCAAGACTGGTTCTCTCATCATAGTTTTACTAGATCTATAGATCCTACAGAGCCTATCCCTGATGCAGATGAAACCTTTGATGATGACAGTGGAGATCTGGTGGTGATGGTTTTGGTGGTAGGAGGAGAGCACAGAGACAACAAGTTCAGAGAGCTCCTCTGTACAGAGAGTTGCGGGACCTTAGATGTGGGGTGGTCATGTGAGATCTTTAGGTGGTGGATTTGGTCAGCCTAGACAGAGACAGGTACAAGTACCTTTGCAGAGACAGACATGTCATAGACAAGCTACAGATTAGGGTAGGTAGAGACATAGATGGATAGAGTTGGATAGACACGTTCCCTTACAGGTTCCTCTACAGGGTCAGGTTCCTCCTAAGAGACCAGCATCTCCACAGAGATAGGTTCCTCCTAAGGTAGATCCACAGGCTATTGCATCACAGGTTCATGTTTCCCCACAGGTACCTCTTGCTCCACAGGAACCTCAGGATCCTAAGGTTCCTCAAGTTGTAGATGTTATGGTACAGGATGTGAGGACTTTGTAGGTAGGGATGACTGTTATGACTGGTTAGATGGATTAGGTAACCACTATGCTACAACACTTTTTGATTATGATGGCACAGTTGCCAAATGTTTCTAGTACAAGTTAGAGACCACCAACTATACATGATAGATCAGGTGACAGGGATCCAGATGGAAAAGGGGGTACAGGCATAGGTGACAAATCAGCTGCTGCTACTAGTGATGGATTAGGTGCCCCTACTGGGTCTTGAGACAGATCTAAGATTTGATATTATGATATTACATTGATGTATCATTTGTATTTATTGATCAGGACTTTGATTATGGATCATTTTGTCGATGTATCTTGATATACAGGTTTGTTGGAATCTTTGATGATGGACATTTATTTATGATGACTCTTTGATTCCCCATTGATGTTGTTATTATGTTGATGTGAGATTTCTTTATATGCAGATCTACATGATTTCTATGATCAATGCATTTACTTTTTGTTATGCTATGGATGCAATGTCTTATATTATGACATAGATAAATGGATGCAAATGATTTATGCAACTACTACTATCTGTTTTTGATCTTATCATGATGTAATGATTTATGCAATGCAATGGTAAAAAAAATGCAACTATCTTTTTGGATTTTGATGTATGTAACTTTATTGATGAAATGCAATGTTAAGGATGGAAATGAATAATGATTTAATGCTTCTTTTTCTTTGCATTTCTTGTGATGCATAAAGATAATGAATAATGATAATTAATGAATGAACAGATTCAAAAGATAATCTCACATTATTGCTTTGAAACCATTGAATTAATTGAAATCCAAAAATTATTAACCCCCTTGAACTTGGAAAAATCCTCTAAATAATGCAATTAATCTAACATGAAAATCGAATGCAATGCAACTAACTGTCATTGATTTTTGTGAAAGAAATGCAAAAGAGATATATTTTCATCATTGAATATTGTAGAACTATGAGTCGATACAATCCTTACTGGTGTCACTGCGACCATACAAATATGAATATCACTGTCATCTCATTTGGTAACCTCTTTAGAAAACTAGTACAACCCTCACTAGTTGAATAACCAACTATGGGAGTATGAATACCAGTTTCATCAGATTCAATGTTGCAAGTGGGATTTGGTATTAAGATACAGAAGATCTAAATAGCCAAGGTATCCTTTTGCGTAAAAAAACAAAAGTTAACCCTCCTTCCTATATGAATGTCCTCGATGGTTCTTTGATGACCATGTCCTTAGAAGAATTCACACAAGTTAGTGTATCTTCCTCAAAATAGTCACACAAAAGTCAAGAAAAACATCATGTCTTCATCATCGCAAATCTAGTCGAACATCATTGATTAGCTAAAAAGAACATGACTTGAAAAGGTCAATGAAAATCATCAAAAATTTCAAGTGGTTTTCAGTGTATCAAGATTTCCAATAAGAATTCTAAACATTTTTATCATTTAGGGTATTGTCAATTTTTTTATCATTATAGAATAAGTCAATGAAGTTCAAGGATCAAGTTATGTGATCAAACTGTTTAGGTTGAACAATGATATCCATCAAAGGTTCCAAAATATCTCTCCTTGGAACTTCTAAAAATCTACTTTTGTCATGTGACCAAGATGTAGCACTTCTGAATCTGTTTGTACAAAAACCAATGATTTTCCGCCAAGTGATAAGAGAAACGATGTGTAAAGCTTGGGAAAATGAAACCTAAAATTGACCATGCAACTTAGAGACTTTATTATGACTATGCACAAATGACAGATACAATGAAGGATGTACAAATGAGATGGTGAAAATGAAATATATACAAATGCAACTTAAGAAAGACCTAAGGGAACAAAAAGCACATGTTTCCAGGTTTTCACCTATTGGATTTATTGCTCTTTTTCTTTTTGCTTTTTTTTTCTACCAAGGTGCCTATTACTAGGTTTTCACCAAGGCACTTTTCTCTTTTTCAAATTTTTCTTCATTTTTTTTTCTATTTTTTTTTATATCAAGGCGCCTATTTGCTAGGTTTTCACTAAGACAACAATTTTTCTGATTTTTGAATTTCTTTGCTTTCTTCATGCTCAATTTTCTCATTTTTTTTCTAATTTTTCTGCTTTTCCATTGTTTTTTAATTTTTTATCTATCTGATTTTTTTTATTTTGATATTTTCTCATTATTTTGGTATTTTTTGACTTTTCTCATGTACAAAGAAGATGCTAGCTCATTTGATACACACTCGTCTGATACTCTTTCATCTGATTAGGTATGCAACCTCTTTAAATGGATGCTATTAATGCGCTCTTGCAACTGATCACCTTCACAATCAGCTAATTTTTAGGTTCTCATCCCAAAAGAAGAAGTGATGAAAAATGGTCCAAGCCAATTTTCTTCCCATTTTTCCTTCTTTTCTCTATCACCTTGATTTTTAGGGTTTTCTCTTAACACTAAGTCTCCCACTTGAAAGGTTCTTGGTTTGATATGCTTGTTTTAATTTCTTGAAATTCTATTCTTGTATACCTTCAAATGATCATATGCTTGTGTTTGATGATCCTCCAACAATTCCAATTGTTGAAGTCAAGAAACCCTATAATCCTCATCATTGATTAATCCTTGTAGTGAAACTCTTAGTGATGGAATCTCAACTTCTAAGGGTAAAATAGCTTTAGCCCCATAAACCAAGGAGTAATGTGTAGCTTCTGTTGGTGTTCGAATGCTAGTTCTATAGGCCCACAATGTCAGGTTTATCTGAATATGCCAATCTCTTCCTGATTTATCAACTGATCTTTTAAAATTTTAAGGATATTCTTGTTCATAGCCTCAACTTGTCCATTACCTTGAGGATAGTAAATTGAGGAATAATAGTGAGTGATATGAAATGTTTCACAAAGTTCATCCACATTTTTTCTCTTGAATTGTTTTTCATTGTCTGTGATGATGGCATGAGGAATACCATATCTACAAATGATGTGATTAAGGATAAACATAGAAATCTATTTTCCCGTTGCAGTTGTTAGATGAATGGCCTCTACCAATTTAGTGAAATATTTTGTCGCTGTAAGGATGTTATGTCCATTAGAAGATGGTGGTTAAATCATGTCATTCACATTGAAACCCCATTGATAAAATGGCCATGGTGTGATG
Organism: Thuja plicata; assembly: GCA_018584345.1. Classification (NCBI taxonomy): domain Eukaryota; kingdom Viridiplantae; phylum Streptophyta; class Pinopsida; order Cupressales; family Cupressaceae; genus Thuja; species Thuja plicata. Next base: position 2,532,119 of record MU223887.1, read on the forward strand.
AATGGATGCAATTCTTGTGTAGGTACATGGATCATGTCTCCATGATATTGGCATTTTGAACAAACTTTCACAAATTGGCAAGCATCTTTCTTTAAGGTTTTCCAGAAATACCCCATGCGAATAATTTTCTTAGCTAAATTTAATCCACTCAAATGTGACCCATGAATCCTCTCATGGACATCTCTTAAAGCTAATATCAATTCCTCTTCCTCTAGACACCTAAGGAGCGTTTCATCAAGATCCTTGTGATACAATGTGTCTGATAGGATAGTATAACGGGATAATTGTCATTTGAAATGTCATTTTTGAGCACAAATTTTTTCCAAAGGTAAGGTTTTGTCTTTAAGATAAGTATAGATTGGTCCATACCAGAGTGATTCATGTTCATTAATAAGGGAAATTATTTGGGTATCAGGTAAGTCAAATGTTGGTTTTATCAACTCTTCCACCAAGAATTCATACCACGCATTTTGATCAGGAATTTGGAGTAAAGAAGCCAAAATAGCTATTGCATCGGCTACTCTATTGTTGTCTCGCAGAATTTACTCAAAAGTTATCAAGGAAAAATATATTTTCCAGTCATCCACCATCCTTTTATATGGCATCAATTTTTCATCTTTGGTGTTGTATTCATCATTGATTTGATATGACTAATTAAGAATCTCCATAAAATTGCAATTCCGTGACATTCCATTCTAAGGCCATTTTGATACCTATGACCAAAGCTTCATATTCAAAAATATTATTTGTGCAAGGAAACAATAGTTTGTAAGATTTGGGAATTGTGTATCCTTGAGGTGTTTTTAAAATAATTCCAGCTCCTGAACCATTTTGAGTATAGGATCCATCGAAATACAAGGTCCATGTCTTTGCTTCCACATTAACAATTTATGAATTAGGAAATTCCAATTGAATTGGATGTGTAGATTCTAAAGGATGTTCGGCCAACTGATCAGAAATCACTTGTCTGTTTATTTCTTTCCTATCCACATACTCAATGTCAAATTCACTAAGCACCATTACCCATTTTGGAATCCTTCCCGTTAGAGATGTTTTACTAAGTAGATACTTCAATGGATCAATTTTGGCAATTAACTTCACTTTGTGCATCAACATGTAATGTCTTAGCTTTTGAGAGGAAAACACCACTTCTAGGAAAGGTCTTTCCATGAAGCTATAGTTCAATTCATATTTTATTAATGTTCTACTCAAGTAGTAAATGGCTCTTTCTTTTCCTTTAATGTCTTATTGTGCCAATAGAACCCCTAAAGATTTATCCGTTGCTGATATGTAAAGTAATAAGGGTTTTCCTTTGGTAGGTAGCATTACAATGGGTGGGTTCATCAAGTATGTCTTCAACAATGTGAAGGCTTGTTCACACTCATCATCCCATGTAAAAATGGTGTCCTTATGTAGCAATCTTGTGAATGAATGACATTTTTCCACCAATTGGGAAATGAATCTCCTTATGGATTGAACTCTTCCTTGAAGGAACTCATTTGACTAATATTCTTTGGAATTTCCATGTCCATAATTCCTTGCACTTTCTCAGAATCTACCTCTATTCCTTTTGCCGAAACAATGTAACCTAAGAGTTTTCCAGATTGTATAGCAAAAAAACATTTCTTTGGATTTAGTCTCACTTTGAATTGCTCTAATCTTGTAAAGATATTTTCTAATATTGGTAAATGACCCTTTCTTTCATGTGATTTTGCAAGAATATCAACCACATAGTATTCTAGGAAGGTGTGCATCATTTCATGGAAGATAGTTGTCATTTCCCTTTGGTAAGTTGCTCCGACATTTTTGATGGCAAAGGGCATCACATTCCAATAGAAGGTTCCCCATGGGCATGTAAAAGAAGTCTTTTATTGGTCTTCAGGTGCAATTAAATTTTGATTGTATCCGCTAAATCCATCCATTAAGGAAAACATAGAATGACCCGCTGTTAAGTCCACTATAGCATCCATGCTAGGTAGTGGAAAATCATCTTTTGGGAATGCAAGATTAAGGTCTCTAGAATCCATGCAAACTCTAACAGATTTGTCATTTTTTGTGAATGGTACAATGTTTGATATCCATTCTTCATATGCAATCACTCTTATGAATCCAACCTTGAGTAGCTTTTCCAATTCTTCTATTACTAAAAGTGCCACATGTGGATGTATCTTTCTCAATTTATGCTTTACATGTTTCACACTGGGTCTCACATTTAGATGATTCATTAGGAAGCTTGGATCCAACCATGGCATGTCGGCATAACACCATGAAAATTTCATTTTCATTCTTGAAAGAATTCAATGAACTCCTTCATTTCTGATGGACTAAAGGATGTTACTAAATGAATAAACTTGGGATCCACTTCGGTGCCAATGTTAAATTTCTCCATTGGTTCAATAATAATGGGTGACCTTTCATCTTCATGTTCTAGTAGGGTGTCCAACCTCTCTTCCTTAGGTGCCACAGTTGGGTTTTTACCTTTGGAAATATCCAATATTTTTACTTTTTTAGGTTCTAGCACTACCACATGGTGGTTTTCACCACTAAACCTTTTCATTTTTTTGAATTTCTTTCTTTTATTTTTTGGATTGAGAGGTTGGACCCCTTCCTCTATCATTATGTCTAGATGTATTCATTGGTGGAATAATATGGCTCAACCACATTTAGGTATTGGGATATTGCATGGTCATTGGGAAAGTATAATAGGTCATTTGGTTTGTATAAATCCCAATCAATGAGTCCGGGGTGCATTAGTGCTAAGGATTCATTTGGAAAATTTTCATTCAAAGGGTTTAAGGACATGACCTCATTTGAGGGTTCATACATTGTATCACTTAGGTCTATGACATAGGCTTCCTCAAGGTGTTCCATGGAAGTAGGATCATAATCCTCTTCACTAGAGTCCTCTTTGATTTTGATGGGAAATAATGTGTGAGGATTAAATACAACGTTTGAATATCCCCCCCATGAAGGTACCCAAGGTTCACCTATCCATTGTTGTGGTACCCTAAATTTTGATAGTTTAGAAGTCTCAATACATTATCAAGAAGCATGTTTCTCCATACTAAAAAATATCAAAGGAAGGAAGATTTATGACACAAATAAATAGAACTAACTAATCGAAGCCTTCAGAAAATGCTAGAATTTAGACCTGCTACAAAGATGATTTCGACAGAGGATAAAGATGGTCGAATTTTAAAAATCTAAAACCGACCCAGTTTGGGAAATCAAATTTCCTATCTCCAAAAGAAATATTAGATTTTCACAAGGTGTTTTGGATTTTTGACCAAAGCCAAATCCGAAAGTTAGGTAGTTATATTTTAGTTAGTTTATTATTTTTTCAAAATAATTTGTAATAAGAGTTGTGTCTTTTCACCCTAAAGAGGTGTGAAAGCCACTCAAACACACACACATATATATATATAATGTAAAATGTAAAGAGAGAGGAATACAATATAATACAATTTCACATATTTGGACAGTTTTTAATCAATAAGTATAACATGGACCTAGATGTACTATTTTTTCAAGATTAATAAAGATAAGTCTTTTTTCTTTCACATGTGTAATAGTTTCACTATCATTTTACAATTACTCCCTTAGATAAACCAATAGAACTTCTTCAAAGTGATAGTTTGATGTGCATGCTTCTTTATTTGATTCATAGTCTATATTTTCTATTGGTTTTCTCATTTTACATGGTTAAATTTTGTTGATTGAGGCCTTAGTCAATTGGTCTGTCATCTGAGAAGTATTACCCTTTTGAAATATCTCTGAATTTGTTTTAGGTTGCATGTACATTCCATAACACCTTTGAAGTGATA